>JABSNV010000784.1:0-141006 GCA_024085815.1 Flaveria linearis
TGGATTCAAGAATCCCTTCAGACTGAAGCCTTTTCACACGGGCCTTGCTTATGTGGCCAAGTCTACAATCCATAGAAACGTATCGTTAATTCCAGATTTGATATGTTTAGAAAGATTATATACATTTGGTTTGTTTGAATAAATATCAATCTCATAAATACCACTTCGAGGTTTAGCCTCAAAATAAAGATACATTCAAGTAGGCAGAAATAAAAGCATCATTAAAAACATACTTGAATCCTATTCAACCAATAAAGAAACTGAAATATGTTTCTTCTGGTTAAACCAGGAGCAAACAAACAAGTTTTAAAGTAATACAAGACCAGATGACAAGAAAGATAATATGTTCCAGTTGCTAGAAAACGGTACTCTTTTCCCCATCACCAACGATGAGCTCCATGTCGCCTTGTTTCAGTTTCTCCACTTTTCAGGCTCCTGCAAGACATTAATGATGTGGTAACCACATCCAGTATCAATACCATGTGTTGCTGGAAACAGTGAAAAGTTCAATAACATAAATCAGAATACCTGAAGAAGAGCCTTCACCATTGGCCTTCTTCACCTTCAGCTTGGCTGATAGTCAGGACAGTTACGTCTCCAGTGTCCCATCTTATTGCATTCAAAACAGGGTCGCTCCTCAGGAGGGGGCGCTGCTTTGTTTTTAGCTAGCTGTTTGTTATTGGTGGCCAGGCTTGGCAGCAACAACTTTACCTTTACCCTATTGTTATAAGTTTTTTTCTTGGGGTTTGGTTTCCTAACACCAGTAGATCGGACCCATTAACATTTGACTGGCTTTACCTGGTATGTTTTGCTCAGCAGTTTTGAGCATACCGTGTAGTTCAGCTACACTCTTAACCCACGCATTCATATTAAAGTTCATTATGAACTGGTCATAAGACTAGGCAAGGAGTTCAAAATGAAGTCTACTGCCATTTCATCTTGCATAGGATAACCAAGTTTGGCCATTTGGTCGATGTACCCTTTCATTTTAAGCACTGGGCACTAACAGGCGAGCCTACTTGCATTTGCAGGATATAAGCTGCTTCATGGTATCATAGCGCTCTTGTCGGGCCTGTTTCTGAAACATGCCCTAAGTTGCTCAATCATGTCAAATGCAGTCATGTCCTCCATGTTCTTCTGGAGATCAGGAGACATGGTGGCTAGCATAAGGCAGGCTACCTCATCGGCATCCTCCTTAAATTTTCCCAAGTTCTACGGGCTGCGGCCGTATTGTTTTCAGGCTCGCTGGGAACAGCGCTATCTATAACATGAGCTTTTTTTCCCATCTTGAGAACCAATCTCAGATTGCGGTGCCATGCGAGAAAGTTGGTGTTATCAAGTTTCTCTTTCTCAAGAATAGACTTGAGAATGAAGGAGTTGTTGGTTCTGAAGACATCTATAAGCAAAATAAATTAATTAGTATTTTCGATGTATTGTTCCTTATTTTAATTAATGCCCATTTATAGTAATTTTAAATAAGGGATGAGAATCTGGCTTGGTCAGTCACTAAAGGCAGCTGGG
The DNA here is from genome assembly GCA_024085815.1 of Flaveria linearis. Classification (NCBI taxonomy): domain Eukaryota; kingdom Viridiplantae; phylum Streptophyta; class Magnoliopsida; order Asterales; family Asteraceae; genus Flaveria; species Flaveria linearis. The sequence goes on from JABSNV010000784.1 coordinate 1,522, forward strand.
CACGTAACTTAGTAAGTGATTAGGCAAACTGACAATTTTATCAATTGTGAAAATTGCACAACTCTCGTGATGAGGCCGCAACGACAACATTTGTCAATGCATTGATACCTTTAGCCTCATCTATGCCCCACTTTTCTCTCTAGACAGCTGTGGCACGTAACAAGAGAGAAAAGTAATAGTCATCCTAAAACAGTTACTTGTGAAAGGGCTGGATGTGTCAACAAAACCCTTGCACCTTGGAAGAATAAACTACACATCAAGTGCGGTGCTGTGGCTCCAAACACTGATGTTTCGCTTAATGTTCAAGTGTTCCTTATTTTAGGGTGGCATAGACTATTGATTTGTATCTATGGGATCCAATTTTAGTGTTTACCGAATAGGGTCAAACACAAAACGTATAATTAAGTTATACGTGTGTTGTAAAATTTAGTTTTACAATATATAGTTGTGATAATAAATAACGACCCTTTTAGCTCTCGGGACACCAGATTTTAATACCCTATTAAAACTAGTTCATCGCGAGATAGACAACCGATTTTTTAAGTTGATAATTTTAAATTATTAAGATTTAAGTTTTAAAAATTAAACTAATTTTAAATTTGAAAACTTATCTATTATCCTTTTAAATGGATAATTAATTTTAATTTAAAAATTATCAAGTTTTAAGTTTTGAAATTCAAACTAATTTTGAATTTGAAAACTTATTCGATTATCCCATTTAAAAAAACAATTTGTTTTAATAATTTAACAAGTTGTAAAATAAGTTAAAACTTGTTATTTATTTTGATTGTAAAAAAAAAATTTTTTAATTAATTAATTAGTTTGATATTTAGGTTGGGTAATATAAAATAAAGCAACCATAATAGCAAAGTAATATGCAAATCTAATGGCTATGATGTTTGATCTCGCTAGAGCCAAATAGTGAGATAAAGCTAGGTCACGGGTGAAAACACAAAACAACCACAAGGATGGACCTAAGTGCATCTAGTTGTCTTGATGTACTCCCACTGACTCATTGATTCGTCTTGTCTCCAGATATGACTTCGGGTCTTCAAATATTACAATATTACAAAAGAAATACAAAATAAAATAAAACTCTAATCTATTACAACTTTGAGCCATCAAATGGGCCAAAAACCATAAAACCAAAACATTAACAATAACAAATCACATCATAACCATTCAACCACAGGGTCTAGCCAGATTTACATATTAAAATACAATCAAAATATACGGGCAATCTTTTGGTTAATAAATACTTAACCAAAATAAACAAGTTGCCAAAATAATATAAATCAGAAACTTCAAATAATTTTAAAGTTTGTGATCTATAACCAGTTAACAGACCGGATCTGATTTGCATGTTGTAAGCCTGGCTCTGATACCACTGTTGGGTTCAGTGGTATCTTGGTTAGTTTTATTTATCAAAAAACAGTTTTGATAATTATTAATCATATTAATAATATGTAACGCAGCGGAGTAATAATAAAATACCAGAATGAACCCGACAGGATCTGGGTTACAAACAATGCAAATACAGAATATGAATAACCTACTGATGAGATATAATATACCTTTGTGGTTAATAATTAACGTTTGAGACACCAAGGGACAACGAATGAATGCTAGAATCAACGAACACTAAATTGGAACACAGTGGTTGCGGCTCTAAGAGGCGTGATCCACGGTTGCAATCAAATATATCGATTGTTTGAAAGTTGAAAGAAAAATCAAAACTCGCAGAGTTCGATTCTACCAGCAGAAGAACAGAGGAATCTTCATAACACCAACTTCAAGTTCTTGAAGAGAGAGATAGAGAGAGGGAAAGAGCATCTGATGAACAGACTCATCACCCACTTGGACTCCATCACTTCTTCTTTTAAAGTAACGTTCAAAACGGAGGTAATAATTAAGGGTGACAAACATAGTGCTCCATTTTCTCTTTAATAATTACTTTGCTTTTCAAAGAAAGGAATATATTTTCAAAAGAATGTTTACTTTATTTATTTTAAATAAACATTAATGTTTTATAATTTATAACAATTATAAATTATAAAAAACCCGATATAGTTCGTAGCGCCAGTTAATCTATATTAAGTGGACTTAATATTTGTTGCCCAATGTGTAACTCTTACGGGTCATAGCTCGGTTGGCAACGTGACGTAACCGAACCCGTACATAATCCAACAGTTACAACCATGGATGTTAGACTAAATAAACTCATAGATTATATTCAACTTTTCTTAATAACATTGAGCGTTCTATACATTTGGACTCAGAATCATGTTTAAATTAACAAGAGCAATCAGCTAAAATTCTTTAACTAATGGGTAAACAAGTACACATCAAAAGATCTTGGAAAAGATGTTGAAAAAGTTGAATTAAAAAGGACAACATGCTGATGGATTCTTTTACTCGACACTAAAAGACCATAAGTCTCTCATATCTTAATCAAATCATATGGTTTTTGTGTCTAAAATCAAGTTTAAAGAGTTAGCTTTACCACCTAAGTAGTCTTGCCAAGTTTCTTTAAGTTTTGAGACCCGACTAGGTAATACAAAATGAAAGGTCAAGGTTGTCCTTTTCTCCAAAAGACATGATTTCTCTTTCAAATGCTGAGTATATTGATTAAGGTTTAAATCTATATGATCTTGTGTTATAAAAGCGAAGTTTACTAAGTTAACCAAAGGATTCCCAGAAGTGGCAAGAAAGTTCAATAATGTACCCTTGTGTCTAAATAAATAGTTTTGGACCACTTAAACATACCAAACAAATTGGGTAAATACATTTATTTCAAACGAGGACATATTAGCACATGTGATAAAAAGTTTCATGACCAATATAATTCTTTTAATTAATTATAATAACGTCACAGGATTGACTAAAAATTCTAAAAATTTTCTTGAATCAATTTTAATAAATAAAAAAATGAATTTCAATTAATCATCCATGCAAACCATATCATGACCTACATACGATAAATTACATATAAGTACTAAAGTATATAACATCCCTAGAACATGCATATTTAAAATAAATATGTACATATATATCTTGAAATCCAAAGACAAGTCACCAACAGTTCATTGGTCATACTATTAATACACAACTTGTGCATCATCGAGTATTCTAGTCTAACTAACTAGCTGGACTTTATACAAGATTGAGTGTAAGTTAAAATCATACCATAGGATTCTAATATGACCATACTATTTAGGTCACGGTTAGAACAATCATCCACACGCTACGATACCTGCTAGCACATTCTACTCACAAAGTGAGTTATCATTGCACCATTTTACAATTTTATTATTACAATTAGGGGAAAACACACTTGTTCATATTTACTATATTTAAAAAGTAATACTGGACTTTTATATGTCATTGGGTCTTTGGTAACGAGCTCCTCAAAAGTTCCATTCCTTAATAATAACAATTAAATATTGTTTTAGCCATGAAAACATTAAAGTACTATTGAGTTTTGACAGCCCCTATCATGGTTAGTCATGCTAATTGTTGAAACACATGTTTGAATGATAGCATATTGTCCAACTTATTACCCACTAGGTGGGTTGGGGCAAAGTTCCTATTGTCCTGGTTGGTTATGACTCATGGAGTCATATATTATTTGTATTCCTCGCAAGCTTACAAATTGGTCACACGTATTTGTTTTCATTGTCGTATCCACTAATGTTCACAAGAACAATTTTGTTTCTTAAACGAATAAAACTTGTAAATTCACCATCTTTATGTTGACATTTTTAAGTATTTTTTAAGAAAATAAGGCAAAACATTAATGGGTAATCAACATAGGAAAACATTCATGCACCAGGATACACATCTAACATATTTTTCTTCAAATAATAGAGGTTAGTGGAAAGAAAGAGGAAATGGTTGTATTTATAGGTTTTTTTCATACACATTTAATGCTCGTTGGCAAAAGGGAATCACAAAAAAGTAATCTTTTCAAATTGAACCAATCAAAACACCGGCACCTGTCTAGATGTTTACTGTAACATCCCCACTACCCTGTCCGTCATCAAAGAATGTCATTTCAAGCGACTGCATGATCACATCTCATAAATGAACAAGATAAGGTTATGATTACCTTTACAATCGTCTAAGTCCAGCATATTTTGTTAAAAAATACCAGACTAGGGGACTTGTAGACGTAGGGTACCAAAAAATCCAAACCCTAAAATCACAAATAGTATTCGACCCGAACACATGTTCTACATTGAGGGTATTGCAATTATCATCAATCCCGACCGTTGATACGACACACGCTCGATCACATGAAGGGTAGAGCCCCATTGGGTGACAAATTTCTTGGGACTACTCTTATCATCATACATAACGATGTTACATATGTCATAAAACCCTATGACTATAAGGTAAGAGGGATTGATTTTCTTATGCATAAATTCTCCCTAAAACTCTCTCTCAACCATTTTTGATTCTCACATCGGGGTTGTTACAAAGAGACTTCCCTCTTTGTGACGCCTTAACCGGTGGTGTTTGATTGTGTGTAAGGTTACGACGAAAGAGATTAACTTGGTACATTGGAGTTCCATCGATGCAATCGAGACTGATTCAGGAGACGCATTTATAGTTGCTTAATATTTTGACAAGTGGCTATGATTTTATCTTTTATTATATATTGACGATATATATATATATATATATATATATAATATATATATATACACATATATATATATACACACACACATATATATATATTAGATACACATATTTTGTATCGTCATGCTCTTTGTTGTTCTTTATATACATTAGTATATGTATAGTTGTGATTCCTTAAATTTAGGTCGTCACATGATATCCAAAAATTCTAATTGTGTCGTTATTCCATAAACCGCAGCACCAAACGGGTCCTATTTATTATGGTTATCCCTGGGTCAAGCCTAGTTGTAGTTGTTAGGCCAAGCCCAGTAAAGTTAAGCCCAATCATGGGCTCATTAGTCAAACAGTTTATCTTGATTATCCATCTGCATTACGTGGGTGTGTAAGTTTCTAAAAAAAAATATTTTCCCCTATCCATAAACTAGGGTTGTTATATTGGATTAAGCGAATAACACTGATTATTAAGCTTAAGGGCAAAAAGAAGGCAAAAACGACACATGCTCAACTAATGTTGGTAGGGCTGTAAACGAGCCGAGCCGAGCCGAGCCAAGGTGGGCTCGAGCTCGAGCTCGATGGCCTAACGAGCCGGCTCGGCTCGAAAATGTTACCGAGCCAAAAAATCGAGCTCGAGTTCGGCTCGTGAAAAGCTCGAGCCAGCTCGTGGCTCGTCGAGCCAGCTCGAATTTTTTTAAAAAATTATTTTTTTACATTTTTATATAAATAAAAATAGAAAAAAACTAATACTAAAGATAATTAAACAACATTATAGGTTCTTAATAATAAAAAAACAAACAACCAAGTTCTAGTAAGAAAAACAAATATAAACAACCAAGTTCATAATTAATTGTTTTGACCAATACATAAAACACCAAAAAACAATCTTGATCTTTTTATCAAACTTCTTTTCTTCATTCTTCATGCATTCTTTTTCAACCTACTTTTCTTCATTCTGACTTCCTTAAAACTTCAAATGCTACACATAAAAATATACAAATTATATTAGTAAGTGCTACACATAAAAACTTCAAGTGCTACAAAACTTCAAATGCTACACATAAAACTTAACAAATAATGTAAATTTCTATAAAAATATACCTTTGTCGGTTGCTACACATAAAAATATACAAATTATACAAATTACCTTTCAATTACCTATATTGTTGTCACACAAACAATTAAACCATCAGTTTCTATTAAATCCAGATGATCTGCCATTTTTAAGCACCACGATATGATACTCAATTCAGGATAGCAAAGCATTCATTCTATATGATATTCCACCAGTTTCAAAAAATGCAAACCACGAGTTGACTCTAGAATGTTAAAGTGTTTATTACTATATAGTCAAGGCGCAAAAGGTGCTAGCCTAGATGCCCAAGCAAAGGCGCAGCCATACCACAATGGTCTGAAACATGTCTAAACTAGCCTAAAACATGTCTAACCTCTAAAAACAGCATGTTCATAAACAGCTTCTCGCTTCAAGGAAAAGGCTCACCCTTTACGCCTTGAGTACGCTTAAGGCCTTAGACTACCCTGCTTTATTAAAGATTTAAGTTTCTAAAAATATAAGCTTTTTGCAGAAGATTAAACAATCAAAAATACAGATAATAAACAGCTTGTATTAGGCTAGCACAAGGTTTGATGACCTAACAAAACTTCAAATGCTACACATAAAACTTAACAAATAATGTAAATTTCTATAAAAATATACCTTTGCCGGTTGCTACACATAAAAATATACAAATTATTCAAATTACCTTTTAAACTAGTTAAATGCCTCGTCATTAGGTTGTACTTGAATTTCTAAGTTTTCTTCTTCCTTTGCCGATTGCTACACATAAAAATATACAAAGTATATTAGCAATAAAAATATAAAATTACAAATCTAAAGATGAACACTAATAAGAATATAAACTTACTTCTAAAGTTTGAATGATTGCTTTTGATGTGGACTTAATCCAATCACCTCCACAAACAAGAAGCTCAACCATATCTTTGGTTAGAGAGCTACGATAGTCATCTAAAATGCATCCTCCGGCACTAAATGTCGATTCTGAAGCAACCGTGGTGATAGGAATGCAAAAAATATTACGAGCCATTTTACTTAAAACCGGGAACTTGCAAGAACTTTGACTCCACCATTTTAACACATCAAATTTTTGGTTCTCCAAATCTAAATAATTAGGCTCCTCTAAGTACACTTCAAGTTCACTTTTTGTGAAGTTTCAACCGGTATAGATTTGAGAAAAGCATAAAAGTCATCTTCTCTAGCACGAATGTTTTGGGCATCGGTTGATGTGCTTGTGGAGTTGGTCTTAGAATCCCTAGCCATGTGAAATTCATTGGAGTACATTCCATAAAGAGACTTTAACTTATTTATTACATCTTCAACTCGATCATTGACCTCATTGGCCGGATACAACCTCTCAAAAGTCCAAGAAATTGACATCTTCTTGAAACGTGGATCTAAAATAGATGCAATTGACATAAGTATCCCAATTTCCCCCCAATACTTCTCAAACTTGTCAAACATAGGTCCACTCATCATATCCAAGAAACTATCATTTGATATATAAGCATTAGTTATCTCCTTTTTCACTTTATAAATCTCAACAAGAAACAAGTTTGCTGTCGGATATAATGTACCCGAAAATAAATTTGTAGCATCCAAAAATACCTCAAGTACCTTGCAAACCTTTTCAGCCCGAGCCCACTCGTCATTTGTGAGAGACCATTCAAAGTTAGAATCTCTCAACGCGTAACCTTGAAATGCATGTTTGTAATGAATAGCTGATTCAAGCATTCGATGTGTAGAATTCCATCTAGTTTTTACATCCATGCATAAAGATCGACGGGTGTGGATACCAAGAGTGATTGCTATTTCCCCAAACTTCAAAAGGCGACCCGAAGACTTTCTCAAATACTTGACTCCTTCTCTAATTTTCATAAGACAACAATCAATTGTTCCTAAACCATCCTGTACTACCAAATTTAGTATGTGAGCACAACACCTTACATGAAAAAACATCCCTCAAAATGCAATTTTCCCTTTCCTTCAAAAGTATTCCTCAAAATTGAAGCAGCCCTATCATTATTAGATGCATTGTCTAGAGTAATGGTACCTATTTTGTCTTGAATACCCCATTTAATTAGACATTCCAACATAGCATCAGAAATAACCTCACCACTATGTGATGGTGCAAGCTCATTAAAACCAATTATGCTCTTTTGTAATTTCCAGTTAGAGTCAACAAAATGAGCTGTCAAACACATATACCTAACGGTTTGATTTGAAGTCCAACAATCACTAGTAAGGGAGATCATATCAATATTTTTTAAAACCTTTTTTAGCTTCTCTCTTTCTATTTCAACCACTTTTATACAATCCTTTCTGATTGTCGACCTACTTACTTTTTGATAAAGAGGATTGTTGTACTTCATTAACTCATTAAACCAATAATACTCAACAAACGAGAAAGGTAGCTCATGGGCTACGATCATCTTTGCAATAACTTCTTGACATTTCATATGATCATAAACCCCATTTAAATTAATTTCAGATGCACTATCACTATCAGATGGCTGAAAATTAATGAAACCTTTTGTACCTTTTAACCTTTCATGTAAGTACATGAAGCCAAATGTCGTAAGAGATGTGGCGTGGTCCCTAAACGTTGTGGTACATAGGCTTTCTTACAGTGGATGCACTGATGATTCTTGATTATCTTCCCTTCTTTCTTCACTTCTATGTCTATAAAGTGAGCCCAAGCTCCAGATGTAGACTTTCTTTTTGTACCATCTTCTTCAATGTTTGGAATTTCTTTAACATTATCCTTGTTGGATCTAGATTGTATAGGGCTAGATCATTTTTGTATAGGCTTAGTACTTGAATTAAGTCTTGTAATTAATATTTGTAACAGTCAAAATATATATATATATGTGCTTTGAATCTATAGGTTAACCCCATATGTGTGTTGATTTGTGACTTGACAGGAAGAAACAATATACTTGGACGGATTCCTGAAATTGACCAAGTGTAAGAAACATCTACGGATGAACATTATTGTTAATCCGTATATATGTTCTTACAAGACCAAATCACCAAGTGAATATTCCTGCAGATGATCAAGGACCATGAAGTGAAGAGTCCTACGGAAGAAGGATTTCCTACGGAAGAACAACACTTCTACGGAAGAGCAAACCATCTACGGAAGAACAAAAGTTCTGCGGACGACAAGGCTTCAGTGGAAGAACATTATACTTGTGCGATTGTAAATACCAAGAAGTCAAACAAGTCAACAACAATCAATAACAAATCCCGAGAGATCCGGTGTTTCTTAGCCGACTCAAACCATCTATAAATATGAGTCCTAGGTTTCACATCTCGGAGAACACAATCAATCAATATACGGCTGTCAAGAGTTACATCATTGTGCAACCCTAACCGCCATCACATCATCATCAACATTATTCGATTCACTGAATTCGTTGTTCATAGTTATTCGTTATTATTCTTTTGTAATCATTACTTGATAGTTAATGAAATACGTTTGAATAATTATTGATTTCGCATTTATAGTGTTTCTGTGGTTGTGTTCATCATTAATCATTAAAACAATTAAACGTCAATTAATGATAATTCCGCAATCATTAAATTGATTTATTTTAATACTGATAATTCCTGAATTGAGATCCTTGGATTCACAGGTGGTATCAGAGCTTGGTGCTCATTGATTTAGATCAATTGATCTATCAGTATTAAAATTGTTTAATTGATTTTCAAACAATTAAATCAACGACTTGTCATTCAGTAAGCAATCTCTCATTGCTTGTTTGATTTAGATCTCTATTCAAATCAATTGAATACTAGATCTGAGTCTTCGATAGATTTGTCAATTTTAACATTTAAGTTTTGATTCATACTTTTTCATCAAACATGAGTACTTTTGGTGGAGGATCTTATCAACCGCCAAAGTTGGAAACCAAAGCTGATTTTAAATCCTGGAAGATCAAGTTCAGGAACCATGTGAACTACACAGATTCTGACTTGTGGGAGTCCATCACTCAGGGTCCTTATATTCCACCCACTCTTGGCCGGATTATAATGTCAAGAATCAGCCGATCAGCACGAAGAACTTGTCACCTGATGATGTCAAGAAGGTCAAAGTCGATATTAAAGCATACAGTTTGCTTAGTATGCCTTTGCCAGAAGAGATCTTAATCGGGTGCGAGAATTATAAAACAGTAAATTCCTTGTGGAAGATACTTCACACTCTCTGTGAAGGGAGTGATGAGATCCGAAGCATAAGGAAAGACACCCTCAGATCACAATATGAAACCTTTCATCATATTGAGGGTGAATCAATTCCTCAGCAACTCCATAGATTTATGCAACTTGTTACTGAGATGAATATCTTGGAGTTAAAGTATACCACTGAGGAACTGAACAAGAAGATGCTCCACACTTTGCCTGAAAGTTGGAAGCAAACAATGTCCATGTTCAAGAACACCATAGATCTCAAGACAACTGGTCTAGATACAGTGGTTGCTAAGGTAGAAGCTCTTGAACTGGATGAACAATCAAGAAACAAGAGTGTGAGAACTCATGTCTCACCTTATCACTTCAAGGAAACCAAAAATGCTGGAAGTGCATTTATCTCAAATAATGAAGGTGATAACTCTTGTACTTTGAGTGATGATGAAGAAGAAGTCAGTTTTTATGCATCCAAACCCACTAAGAAGTCATCTCAAAGTAAAAATCAAAAGGAAAAGGGAGATCTGCAGAGAAAGGAGATACTTCAGCAACTGCAAACTCCTCTCAACAAAACAAACAGTCAGAACCAATAACTGTGATATTGGATTCTAAAGAACAAAAAGCAGCCTTTGCAGCTTTTAGTTCTAGCTTTCAAGCATATCTTGGAAGTTCACTTACATCAGCAAACATCTGTCAGCAAGACTTGGAGGAACTCCATCCTGATGTAGTAGAAGAGATGGATTTACAATGGCAGATGGCAATGATTGCTTACAGAGCTAAGCAATATCTGCGGAGAAATAAAATCTGGCTGCAGCAAGCAAAACATCAAAGATTGGTGTTGATAAGTCTAAAGTCAGATGTTTTAAGTGCAATCTCCATGGTCACTTCTCTAGAGAATGCAACCAACAATCATCTCAGCAGTATCAGCAGCAGCAGCAACAACATCAGTAGCAACAGCAATATCAGAATCAGCAATCAACCTCTCAAATATCTCTACATAGACAACCTCAGCTGACCTCCCCACCAGCCACAAATACATCAGCAGGACCAAGCATTTCTAAAGAGTTAGGGCTGATCATACTTCAAGATGGAACATGTGATTGGAGTATGTATGAGAAGGACGTGTTAGAGGAGAATCAGGCATTAATGGCTCATATGGACAACAAAGTTCCTCCTATGGCCAGAGAGGTAAAAGACAGGTTATGTTCATCATCACGTGTTGCGGAAGTTGAACGATATAGAGTCCATGCTCAACAATTGGCTGATAAAGTCAAGGAAACAATGATTTTGAATGAATCACACTTAAGAGAACATAAATTATATCAAATCAAAATTAGTTCTTTACAAAAAGATTTAGAAAAATATGTTTCTGAAAACTACAGCCTCAAAGCCCAAGTTGAGCATCTGACCATTTCTTTAACAAAATCCATGGCTGATCATGCATCCACTGAAGTGAAACTTCAGAAGTTTCAATTATCATCTCAGCAATATGAGAAGTTGCTAAACTCTCATATTGAATCAAAGAACAGGTCTGGGTTGGGTTATAATGCTGTTCCACCACCTATTAATGATAACTACACACCTTTACCTGAAACAATGACTAACAATTTGTCAAATCATTTTGTGCCAAGCACCAAAATTGACATAAAAACCAGTCATATAAACAATAATGAAACTGAGATGAGTGAAACTGAATCTACTGAATCAGAATCACTTAAACATAATGAATCAGATTTTGATAAATATGATGAATTGGATGATTCTAATGAACATGATACTGTTCAACTGAACATTGGTAAGAATGTTCAAGTTGAAACTGGTCTTCCGTGAGTTCTTGAAGAATCAAAGCTGCAGTATCCTCCAAAGCAACGAAACATGCTGAAGACTATCTGCAAGAGGATTGCTGAATTGAATGAAGGCCTTCAAGAACTGAACCTTCACAAAGTTGATAGCTGCGGATCAAGTGCTGAGATACCTTTGTCTTCTTCAGAGAAAGGTAAGAAACAACAAACTTCAACAAAGAAATAGAAAAATTCAAATGTTGAAGATCTGCAGAAAGAGAAATCTGAAGAATCCGTAGAACATCCGCGGAAAGCAAAAACTGCCAAGGCCGTAGATCATCTGCGGAAGGCAAAACTACTGAATCCGCAGAAAAGCAACGGAAGAGAGAAACTGATTATACGGACGAGGTAAAAAGGGATGCCAACAAACATGCACAGAAAAAGCTGAATATCATGCAACAAAAGGCAGCCAAAGGCAACCAAGAAACAGCTGCTGATGCTCCCAACAAAAACAAGAAGAAATCAACTGATGCTTCAGCAAGTGAGAAAAAGAACAACAAAAAGAAGGCTGAATCTGAAGAAAATTCAGAAAAATATTGCAAATGGTGTGATATGAAGAATCACAATACTGATGAATGCTATTTCAGCAGCTATTGTTCAATTTGCAATATGAACAATCATATGACTGCTGATTGTTTCTTCAACAAACACTGTGCCATATGTGACAAAAATAACCATTTCACTCAGGAATGTTATTTTAATAAAAAGAACAAGAAAAGAGCAAACAGAAGTCACAAGATGCATCATCTGAATCAGATTCTCAATCCTCAGTAAGTGACAAGGAGACAAAGATTTAGAAAGAACAACAAAAGTCAAATAAAAGATCATTTGCTGCGGACAAGACTTTGAAGAAGAAAACACCAAAACAGTCTAAGACACCTCACAAAAAGGTGGATTTGTCTGATAAACAGACTGAAGCAGTTGATGGTTTCTTTGATAACTTTGCAAAAGGAACTCCTGTGCCTCAATCAAAGCTGAAAGATGAAGAAACTTTCAAAACTACAGGATCATCCTCAAAGTTAAAATATCAACCAAAACAAGCTACGTTGAAGAAAGACTCAGATAAGCATGAAGACATCCAAAAACCTGAATCATCTTCAACAGAATCATCCTCACCACCATCAAATCAAAAAGAAACAACTAATACTAAAACTTCAAGATTAATTCATGAAGGAGTAACTATTGTTGACACATCTGGCAAACCCAAGACAATTAAGCCTTGGGTTGTCAATTCTAACTAATTTCTTTTTGTGTGCAGGAACAATCATGGAGAGCTGACAACAAGTTGTATGTTGACAGTGGTTGTTCCAGACATATGACAGGCAACTGTGCACTTCTCCATGACTTCAAACATAAACATGCCTCTTATGTGGCATTTGGTGGGGATAAGAAGGGAGGTAAAATTGTTGGTGAGGGAATGGTAACAAATGGTGTTTTAACATTTGAAAAAGTAAATTACTGTGAAAATTTGCAGTATAATTTACTTAGTGTTTCCCAAATTTGTGATCAAAATTACTTAACACTATTTGATAACACTAACTGTTACATTCTTAAGCCAGGTTTTGCAGTTCCAGCAGACTGGATCCTTCTTAAAGCAGCAAGAAAAGGCAACACATATGTCTTGGATATGAACAACACGTCACTCATAAATCATGAGACATGCCTTCTGTCTAAATCTTCAGAAGATGAATCACAACTGTGGCATAGAAGGCTTATCCATTCCAACATGAAGAACATGAATAAATTGGTGAAAAATGACTTAGTCATTGGATTGCCAAAGAAAGAATTTCATTGTTCTAATCATTGTTCTTCATGTTATAAAGGAAAACAACACAGAGTGTCTCATAAATCCAAAACAATCAACAGTAACACTACACCACTCAAACTGCTTTACATGGACCTCTTTGGTCCAACCAATGTGCTAAGCATTAGAAAAAGGCAATATTGTTTGGTGATAGTAAATGATTTCACTAGATTCACATGGGTCTTTTTCTTAAAACATAAGAGTGAAACATCTGAAACATTAATGGACTTTGTGATCAAGATTGAGAATCAACTTGATCTAAAAGTTAAAATTTTTAGGAGTGATAATGGAACTGAATTTGTTAATGCTGATTTGGATTCTTTTTGCAGGAATAAAGGGATAGCAAGACAATTCAGTGCCCCAAGAACTCCACAACAAAATGAAGTGGCTGAAAGAAGAAATAGAACACTCATAGAAGCAGCCAGAACAATGCTAGCTGATTCTCAGTTGCCCATAACCTTCTGGGCAGAAGCTGTGAATACAGCTTGCAATGTTCAAAATAGAACATTAATTGTCAAAGAACATAATAAAACACCTTCTGAGCTCTTATTTAAAAGAAAACCTTTTATAGGATATCTTAGAGCCTTTGGGTGTCATGTGTCTGTTTTGAATACTAAAGAACAATTGGGCAAATTTTCTGAAAAAGCCTATGATGGTTTCTTTGTTGGATATTCATCCACTTCTAAATCATATAGGGTCTATATTCCAGAACATAACATAGTTGAAGAGACTCCCAATGTTTCTTTTGATGAATCCATGGTTACTACAAATGTAAAAGGATCATCTTGGTTATTTGATATAGATGCATTAACTGAATCATTTAACACTGGTTATCTGATCAATGCAGGTGCTGCGGATACATGCTATCCATTTGTGCCTCCAAGTTTGAATGAAGTGCCCCTGACAGCTGACCCACCACGGGCACAACTTTCAACTGTACCTCAGCAAGAATCAAGTCAGCAGCATGAAGTTACATCAGTAAATACATCCGCAGATGCATCAGTATCCGTAGATGTAAGTCCTGCCTCAGCTGCTGAACTAAGGGATAAAGAGGAGGTGTTGAATCAACAAACCATGCCTGCAACTCAACAATGTTCATCCGTCGATGGTGATGTATCTCCTACGGAAGTACAAAATGCCTCCGTAGATGTTGCAGTCACTCCTGCGGAAGAACAAAATGGTTCCGTAGAACTTCCTGCGGAAGAAGACAACACAGCAGCAACTGACACACAAGCTGATCCTAATGACCATGAGCCTTTTGATTACTTCATAGACTCCACTTCTCAGCTGACTCCATCTGCTTCAATGGGTTTCTCAAACTTAGAATCCACAGTTCCAGTTGATGCTGTCTCCACAAGCAGAATCCACAAGTCTCATCCAACAGACAATATCATTGGAGACTTGAATGCAAGAACTACAAGGAGCAAAGGAGGCGTGGTAAACATTTGTTTGTTCACCTGCTTTTTATCACAAACATTTCCTGCAAACATTACAGCTGCTTTAAAGGACAACAGCTGGGTTGAGGCTATGCAAGACGAACTACAACAATTCAGAAAACAGAAGGTGTGGAATCTTGTAGACCTGCCTCAAGGTCAACATCCAATTGGCACAAGGTGGCTATTTAAAAACAAGCTGGATGACAGAGGCATCATCGTGAGAAACAAGGCTAGGCTTATTGCTCAAGGCTATACTCAGGAAGAGGGGATAGACTATGATGAAGTTTTTGCACCAGTTGCAAGAATTGAAGCTATAAGGGTCTTCCAAGCTTATGCCTCCTTCAAGAAGTTCACAGTCTATCAAATGGATGTGAAGTGTGCTTTCCTTTATGGGAAAATTGATGAAGAAGTCTATGTGGCTCAACCCCTGGTTTTGAAGACCCTGATTATCCACATAGAGTATACAAGCTTGACAAAGCTTTGTATGGTCTTCATCAAGCACCCAGAAAGTGGTATGACACACTGTCATCATTCCTGCTAAAGAATGGCTACAAGAGAGGAACCATTGATCAGACACTCTTCCTCAAACATGAACATCAAGATCTTTTGGTGGTTCAAATATATGTTGATGACATAATATTTAGATCAACCAACAAGAAGCTGTGTCAAAGCTTTGAAGACTTAATGAAATCTGAATTTCAGATGAGCTCCATGGGAGAATTGACATTCTTCCTTGGCTTACAAGTTCATCAGAAAACAGATGGCATTTTCATCAATCAAGAAAAGTACATTCATCAAATTCTGAAGAAGTACAATCTTGCTGATTTAACTTCATGCAAGACACCAGCCTCAACAATAGACAAGATTGTGCCTGACACTGCTAGAAAATCAGTAGATCAAAGATTGTATAGATCAATGATCGGTTCTTTAATGTACTTAACTGCCAGTAGACCTGACATAATGTTTGCTGTCTGTGTTTGTGCCAGGTATCAATCAGACCCAAAGGAGTCCCATCTGAATGCTGTGAAGAGGATTTTCAGATATCTGAAAGGCAAACCTGCATTAGGACTATGGTATCCCAAAGATGGAGATTTCAGCCTCTACTCCTATTCAGATAGTGACTATGGAGGGTGCAACAACAACAGAAAATCCACAACTGGTGGATGTCAGTTTCTAGGACCAAGACTTGTTTCTTGGCAGTGCAAGAAGCAAACCAATGTATCCGTGTCCACAGCTGAAGCTGAGTACATAGCTGCTTCAGCTGGTTGCTCTCAAGTACTTTGGTTGCAAAACCAATTACTTGATTATGGTTACAATTTCCTTCAAACACCAATTCATATTGATAATTCAGCTGCTATGTTTATAACTGCTAACCCAGTTCAACATAGTAAAACAAAACACATTGAAATCAGATACCATTTCCTGAGAGACTGCTCAGAAAAGGGTCTAATCAAGTTAGTCAAAGTAGACACAACAAATCAGCTTGCTGCTGATTTGTTCACTAAAGCATTGATTCTGTTAGATTTAATTTTTTGATAGAATCTTTGGGGATGATTAACTTAGAGTAACAAAAGCATATGACTGACTTTGTGTAGAGTAATGGTTAGGGATAATTTAAGTGTCTAATAGAACATCTGTGCATGCATTATATTTGGGACATGATAGTAGACTATGCTTGGTTTTTAAACAAACACTCAAACTGACTTGTATCATTCTGATATGTGAGTAGGTTCATCTTGAGTGGAAACAAAGCTAAGAGCATGCAAAACTAAGAGCAACAGGTATCTGTCCATGGGAACTCCATTTTGAGAGTCAAAAGAATAAGTTATCTCTTAATGTGATCAAATCCACTACATAAGCACACTATGTAAAATACTTTATAATCTTCTATCTTTGCAAAGTCATATTCCCTCTGTTTTGGGTGAACAAAGACCTGGGGATATGATCCAAGAGTATGATCTTCATTCTCCCTCTGTTTTGTGTAAACAAAGACCTGGGTTAAGTTCACCTCTGTTTTATGAAAGTAAAGACCTGGTGACTATGTAGATCATCTCTCAGCTCTTAAAAAATCACTTGTGCTCAATTGTACATCAATTCAAAGAGCTTTAACATCAAAGCATTCATGAGACTGTAATTTGTCTCGAGATAGAACTTATAACTTAATGTACATAGTCATTAAGTGTGAAATGTAGTGATTTGCCTCACCTACGGAGGACATACGCTAATGACAATTGAATGAGGAACTCATGATAGTTACTGATTAACAAACTTCAAAACATGATAAATAGCATGCCTAGTTGATACATTACTCATGTATGAATTTCAGTGGATCTATATACTTACAATCAAGTGTGTATTGAATCAACTACTCAATATCAGCAGAAGTCAAGTCATAGTATGATCCCTCTATGTATATATGCATGCATGTAATTGTTTAAGCCAGATGTTTAATTGTCCTCTTAACTGATTTTCTCTCACTTAGACTGTCATATGCCTGTCATGCCTGTTTACAACTTAAATTTATGATGAATGCAATAGTTTACCATTAATCACAAATTTAGGGGGAGTAGTTCATGCATGAAAAACAATAAAAAGCTGTAAATTGATTTAATTTACTTTGAAGGAATTGGAACTTGAGCACTAACGTGAATGCAGGATACAGGACACTTGCTTTCTTGTACTTAATTGCCACGCAAATAAAGTCAACAATGTCCAACATCAACAAATGATTCTACTCAGTAGACATCATACATTTAAATTAAAGTTTTTTTTTACAGAACTTTAAGTTCCGCAGAAGTTTCAGTAATACTTCTCATCCGTAGAAGTAACAGTGAAATTTCTGCATCCGCAGAAGTCTCAATAATACCTCTCATCCGTAGAAGTATTATGTGATTTCTGATTCAGCAGCACATGCATTGTATTTAAGCTAAGGCATCCGCAGATGTCAAAACATCCGCAGATGTTAAGGTTCCGCAGATGTTCTGCGGAAGAAGAAATGCATTCGAAATAAACAGTATATGGACGGATAAAGGGAAAGTGGGCCTAACATAATTAATAAAAGAAATTAATATGTTCGGTTATAAATAAGGTGTCTGACTCAGAATTCATTAATCAATTTTTCAGAACACTTTTTCAGTCTTAAACTAGAAAATCGCCCACTTTCCCCCTCATTCAAACTTTCAAAAATCCATTCCAAGAAAACATAAACAACATTATCCAGTAATCGATTACTGTTATTGCGAAGGTAAACCATGTTATAAACATCAGTACGAAACTGGTTAATCGGTTATTGCCATTAAAACGATTCAACTTCTTGAATGCTAACTCTATTTTCGTTGTTTACAGATGGCAAACAGATTCGCAAAAGAACACAATGTGTGCGCGTTCTTAAATGCTGATGATCCTAAGGCTGAAGGATGTCGAGATATCATAAGATATCTTCGGCGGTCCAGGCTCTTCTACGCCTTAATGGCAGAGCCTGTGATCCATCAGGCACACATAATCGACTTTTGGAACTCAACACGGGTCGAACAACAAGGTGATGATGAAGTGATTGCTGCTGAGATTCTGAATGAGCGTCTTCGAATCAATGAAAGCATGTCACACCCCCGCTGATAGCGGAAACACGGGGATGCGAGCTAGACGGGATCGTCATAACACATGGTTAATAATAGAGGTGCAATACATATGAAATTGATGACATGGCGTGTCATGACGACACCCGGTGGCCATACATTTAAAAATCGAGATCATCACAAGTGAGCATTCTTTTCCCCTAAGTTGAAAACATTTAAAAAGGTTTGGTAAGAGTAAAAAGGGGCCACGAAACTCACTTGTTAAGTGGTAAGTATGTATGATGTAACTTCCCAAACTCGTATGTATGTATGAACAACCAATCACCTATTGACAGTTATGTTAAGCATTAGTAATACGTCTACTGTTAACCGCATTGTTTAGTTGAGTCGGGTCGTATCGGTTCGGTCGTGGGTAGTACACACACAAGCAGACATACACGCGTAATAGATCTTATGTAGATCCAAGCACTAGGAACGTTGCCATTGTCGATGATGTTTGGGTAAAAGTGTTATTGTTGTTAAAGGAATACTTGGTAAAAACTTGTGTTAGGAATTGTTTGTTACTAATTGTAAAGTGTTAAGTTGATGTGTCCTGATATAACATTAATGAGTTTGATAGTGTTAATCTCAATGATCTTCATTAACAATGGCAACCATGTCGATGTTACCTTAACATCACACGACAACACGCACCGCACACAGGAAGAATTCACACACAATGACTCCAATCGCAACAGGACCAGACGCACGACTGGACACCCCATTCGCACGAATTAACTTTCAGTCATGCGAATCAGTTTCATTCTCACGATTGAACTCCCATTCGTGCGACTAAGCACTAGGTCGTACCACACAACACTCATTCGTACGATTCAACATCCATACGCACGAATCAACATCCATTCGTACGAATCAACTTCATTCGTACATCTGAATCTCCATTCGTGCAACTAAACCCTCAATCGTACGATACACATTCATTCGCATGCATTCCATCACATAGACTCAATCGCATACAACATTCAATCGCACACACCCAGTCGCATAACTCAGTCGTGTGATTGACCCAATTTCACGGCTCAGTCGCGCGACGCACTCATACGCCTAACCCAGTTGCACGACGCACCCCAGTCGCACGACGCACCCCAGTCGCACGACTCAGTCGGCCGAATGGCCCAGTCGCCCTGCACAGTAGGTCGCGACTGCTAAGACTTCGAGCAGCGTCCAGCTATCCCAGGCGTGGGTTTCACACACCAAGAAGCTCCAGAACCCATATCCTAACATGTCTAGACAAGAAGCACACTCAAAAACACAACATGAAAGCCCACACGACCACATGTGCTCGGATGAACCCGAACACCCGAAACCCTAGAAAACGCAGAAGCAAAATCGAGCAAGAAACGGGTCAAACGAGGTTATCTACCTGCTAGGAGTGAGTACTCACGATGATAACCAAGATTTGACGTTGAAAACGCAACAAACAGGCCCGATTTTAGTGCTAGTTTGAGAGAGAAAGTGGAGGAGAAGGAGATGAGCGATGAAGATGAAGATGATGTGAAGAATGGCTGGGAAATGGGTATTTATACCCAGCCTAGTTTGGCCGTTTGTCAAATTTAGTCCCTGCACTTAGTTCCCGAATCGCCAAACTTGATTCGGCTGAAAACGACGTAAATACGCGTGTTATACTAATTATAAGGATGTGTTTAATGTTGTTTATATTATATAACATATTATAATTAACGGTGTCGATTGTGATATTCGTGAGCCTTTGGATGATGAAGTTGCAAATAATGGTATCCCGACTATAAAGGAAAACCAAACGAGTATGATGTTCTTCACAAATAGTTTATGAAGGTGACAAATGAATGCTCTAAGAATAGTTAACGAAGTTTCATGTCAAATGACGGACCTTGAAGTGACGAATGTCACAGTATCCCCCAGTTGAGAGAATTTCGTCCCGAAATTCTACTGGTGCTAGGTCCAAGAGCGTCATCCTTGAATAGATTTGGATACTTAAGTTTCATCTGATCTTCCCGTTCCCGCGTGAATTCTGGCCCTCGCTTGGAGTCCCATCTCACGCGAACGATCGGCATCTTGCTGCGCCTTAAGCGTTTGACCTTTCGGTCCACGATCTCGATAGGTTCCTCAATAACATGAAGCTTTTCGTCGATCTTGATTTCATCAATTTGTACGTGTAAGGACTCATCCGCCAAACACTTCTTGAGGTTCGACAAGTGAAAAGCATCATGTACACTGCTGAGTTCTTGTGGCAACCTCCATCGGTAAGCCCCCGGACCAATTATTTCTGTAACCTCAAATGGTCCCACGTATCGTGGGGCTAAATTCCCTTTCTTTCCCAATCGTACAATCCCTTTCCAGGGAGAGACTTTGAGTAAAACATGATCTCAACATCGAATTCTAGAGGCTTTCGACGGTTGTCGGCATAGCTCTTTTGGCGATCTCTTGCAGCCTTTAGTCTATCTTTGATTTGGAAGATCTTGTCAGTTGTCTCTTGAATGATTTCTGGGCCTGTAAGCTGGCTCTCACCAACTTCAACCCAACAAACTAGGGGTCTACATTTCCCCCGTACAGTTCCTCAAATGGGGCGCATCTAATGCTTGTATGATAGCTATTGTTGCTGGAGAACTCCATCAATGGTAGACGAGTGTCCCCACTACCACCAACATCGATTACACAAGCTCTGAGCATATCTTTCAATGTTTGTATAGTTCGTTCACTCTGGTCATCTGTTTATGGGTGAAAGGCGGTACTCATATCTAATCGAGTGCCCATCGCTTTTTGTAGTGTTTGCCAAAATCGTGAAGTGAATCAACTGTCTCGGTCGGATATGATTGACACCGGCACACCGTGCTGTGTCACGACCTCTTAATGTATAACCCGCTAACCTTTCCATCTTGTAATCCTCCCGGATCGGTAAGAATTGAGCGGACTTCGTCATCCGATCCACCACGACCCATATCGAGTCATGCCCGCTACTTGTTCTAGGGAGTTTGGTAGTGAAATCCATAGTTATGTTCTCCCATTTCCGCTCGGGAATTTCAGGTTGCTGTAATAGTCCCGATGGTTTTTGATGTCCAGCCCTAACTTTTGAGCACGTCAAGCATCGGCTTACATACATAGCAATGTCTCTCTTCATGCCTGGCCACCAGTATAGATCCTTAAGATCGTGATACATACTGCACCAGGATGAACAGAATATCGTGTTTTGTGCGCTTCCTCCATGATCAGGGTACGAACATCTCTCCATTTGGGTACCCATATGCGCTCCATGAAGTACTGTATGTCATCATCCTTGCAATTCGTCTGTTTGTCTAACCCTTAGAACTCTTCTCTCGCGAGGTTTTCTTCTCTCAATGCTTCCCTTTGGCAAGTTGGACCTGAGCTTTCAAGTTCGTCTGAATAGTCAATCCCAAAGCTCGAGCACATAGTGATTTCACGCGCCCTTTACGACTTAGGGCGTCAGCCATCACATTTGCTTTCCTTCCAATCAAACTTCTTGTCTTTCTGAGTCATCAAGGTTAACGGTTGGGCAACCTTTGCGAAATTTGCAATGAAGCGACGATAGTATCCGGCCAAACCTAAGAATTGCCGTATCTCCGAAGGTGTCTGGGGTGCATCCCATTTTTTTTCCTTGCTTCAATCCTTCTGGGATCTACCTGAATTCCACTTTCGTTAACCACCTGACCCAGAACCTCACTTTTCGAAGCCAAAACTCGCACTTCGAGTACTTGGCATAAAGCTTCTCTTATTGAAATAGGCTCAGTATGGTCCGAAGATGTTCCTTAGGGTCTTATTTCAATCGAGAGTAGATAGGTATATCGTCTATAAATACGATCACAAACTTATCCAAATAAGGTTTGCATACTCGATTCATCAGGTTCATGAACACGGCTGGTTCATTAGTCAGTCCGAACGGCATGACTAAGAACTCATAAGGCCTATAACGAGTCCTGAATGCTGTTTTCGGTATGCCATCCTCAAAACTCTCAGTTGATGACATCCAGAACGGAGATCAATCTTGGAGAAATACGAAGCTCCTTGTAACTGGTCAAATAAATCATCGATTCTTCACAGTCAACTTGTTCAACTTGCGAAAATCAATGCACATGCGGAACGACCCGTCTTTCTTTTTAACAAATAGGACCGGTGCTCCCCATGGCGAATGACCCAGTCGAATAAAACCCTTCTCCAGTAGTTCCTGTAATTGGTTAGATAATCCTTGTATTGCAGACGGCGCTAACTGATACGGTGCTTTTGCTACCGGCGTAGCTCCAGGAACTAACTCGATACGAAATTCCACCTGTAGTGAAGGAGAAAATCCCGACAAGTCGTCAGGGTATACTCCTGGAAAATCTCGTACTACAGGAATATCTACCAACTTGTTGCCTTCTTCTTTCTTTTCCATTACACGGGCCCAAAATGCGTAACACTGCTTTCGTAAACATCGTCGCGTCTTCATGCGAGTGATAAGCTTTAGAGCTCTTCCCGATCATTCTCCGTGAATCTTGAGTACCTCCTCGTTTGGCTTGGGGATTCGTATTATTTCTCCAGACAAACAATCTCGGCTCCGCGTTTCGACCACCAATCCATTCCCACAATCACGTCGAAGCTCCCCAACTCGAAAGGTATTATGTCTATGTCGAAGGCATGGTACTCCAATACCATAGAACACTGTCTAATAATATCATCCGCTTGTACAACTCTACCGTTGGCCATTTCTACTGAAAAGCTAGTTTCTAGTCCACTAGGGTTCAAGGCAAGTACGTGTGCAAAATCAGAAGATATGAAACTATTGTCTACCCCAGTATCAAATAGTATGGATGCGAAGGGGTGGTTGAGCAAATACGTACCTGTATCAACATTCGGGTCCTGACGGGCGTCATTTGCTCCGATAACAAATGCACGTCCTCTGGCAGCACTTCTTTGATTCCCTTGGCCTGGGTTGCCAGCTATGGCCATCACTTGCTGCTGGTTATTCCCTTGTTGACCCGGTGCCCTATTCAGTCTAGGGCACATGTTTCGGTAGTGACCAAGACCTCCACACTCATAACAAGCTCTAGCATTCCTGACGGGGTTAACCGTGTTGGAGAGTGTCACTAGGTTTGATGCAACTCTACAATCTCTCGCTAGGTGCCTCGGGCGCCTACAGTTCGCACACGCCTGACACGGCATCGCTGGGGGGTGATGAAGGTTGCACCTGTCACATTTCGGGTGCGGGCCAGCATATTCTTTCTTTCCCTGAGTCACAGCCCCAAAGTTTTGGGTCGTCTTGGCCTTCTTATCAAACCTTCCGGCGTTAGACCGGCTCGTTTCCCCAGCCTCCTTTCTCTTCTCTGTTCCTTGGTTATACTGATCATTAGTATCATTATTCCTGTGGAGTTGATGGTTCCGAAGAGTGTTGCTCACTTGAGTCACTATAGTTGGAATCAGTGCGGCTAGCTGCTGAGCGATCATAGCAGCTATATCAGGGTTTTTAGTTCCCTGGTTGTCGCCAGCTGGGGGGCCACCTGCTCTTGGTGATCTACCCCTACCTCTACCTTGTAGGGTCTCACCATCTTGGTTGGTACCATGTGTGACTCTTCGGGGCGGCATCTTTTAATCATAGAAAGATGTAAACATGTAAGCTTTAGTCACTTCTGAGATACATGTATGATTCCACTCATCAAGTTCCGATAACCCATGCTTTGGTCCATCAAGATCGTCACGTAAACCAGTTTAAGCACATTCTTAGTATATCGGTGATGCTTATATATAGGGTCCCCCGCAGCGTTCCCACCGCATCCACGATATACCTTGAATGACACTTAAACCGTTTACATGACATCCTAATTTCCCTTAGCATAATCCCAATGAATAACATAATGTAATGTGTAGAGAGTATCATCACTCCTCTACATTTCTTGAAGTCCACTTTTATTCTAAGCATTCAATCAGCTCCTTAGTTACTGAAATGCTAAGTGGAGGAATGTTTCGCGGAAGATAGGATCAATGTCAAGATTGGAAGTACCATGAAGGCTCTAAATAGGACAGGACTTAAGTAATGGTAGGTGTTAGTAATGTTATGTTACCCTTAATAAAGCCTCACTAGGATTATGATCCTAGCACACCCTAGGGTATAGAATAGCAAACTAGTAATACTCATGATCGTTACCTCATGGTAAGATTAGCCAGACTTCTCATGCACGGCGAATTGCAATTACGTGTGCACCCGTAATGGTAATTTGCCTTGCATGGTCACCCTTAGCTTCACTTACTCCAAGTTAACATCATAGTATTATCCACATTCATCAAGCACATATGCATAGAATCATGTATAGAGTCAAGTAACAAGTATAGAGGAACACACACATGTAATATTGAGTGCAAGCCAGTCCTAGCATGCATTCTACATGAAGGTTCCTAGGTTATAGTCTAGGTTAAGTGTATTGCCTAATTCTCTATAACCAATGGCTCTGATACCAATCTGTCACACCCCCGCTGATAGCGGAAACACGGGGATGCGAGCTAGACGGGATCGTCATAACACATGGTTAATAATAGAAGTGCAATACATATGAAATTGATGACATGGCGTGTCATGACGACACCCGGCACAAATGGAGACTTGTGTCGTGTATAATCAATGATCACGACAGCATAGCCATAAGCATAAACTTAAAAGATCACTTAAACATTGATGATAACTTGTAGTGTAAATTCCCACAACCCGGGAGCAAATGTACAATGTTTAAGTTAAAGCAACCCAAAAAGTTCTAAGTTCAATGTTTAACAAAATGCTTAGTCCTCCAGAAATGTATCCTAGGGTCTCCTCTAAAAGGCAGCACTCCTAGAACTTCAATTACCTTGATCACCTGAAAAGAGATGCTCAAAACGGTCAACATAATTGTTGGTGAGCTTCGCAGGTTTTTAAGTAATAAAAGATGTTAAGATGTAATCAGTGAGTAAGTTTACTAAAAGTTACCACGACTACACTTATGTGCAGGCGGTTTACCGTTTATAAATAGCTACAGCCAAACCTAGTCATCGGTTCCACACGGGAATTGATGGCTGTAAGAAAGGTTTTCTCGAAAAAGAAAATAGTTTATAAAGACGTAGCAAGATCCACAGCGCATACGTATAGTTTATAACCAAACCAATCCTTAGGTCCCAATGCCGGGATTAAGGGTTATACAAAAAGGTTTTCCATAGCATAATAAGTTCAAGGTGACGTAGCAGGGTCCACATAGCGCATACGTTTAGGTTACAACCAAACCAATCCTTAGGTCCCAATTACCGGGATTAATGGTTGTAATGGATGATCGGCTTAGAAGAACCACACAGAGGAACCACATAGAAGAACCACACAGCCGAGAGCATCCAAGGTCAAAGGCATCCAACAAGTAGTAAGCATTCCATGAGTTTCACATGACGTAGCAAGATCCACATAGCGCATACGTATATGTTACAACCAAACCAGTCCTTAGGTCCCATTTCTGGAATTAATGGTTGTACTGAAAGATCCACACAGAAGTCCCACACAGAAGTCCCACACAGCCAATATACAGGTAAAATCACACAACACATAGCATCAAGTAATAGCACATAGTAATGTATGGCCACCAAGTAACATGTAAAGGGGTAACATGGCATAGTGTCAAGTTCTAACAAATCCAGGCCTCAGTCAATCGAGATCATCACATAGCCCAGTTTAAGCACATTCTTGGTATACCAAGGATGCTTATATATAGGGTTCCCCGCAGCGTTCCCACCACATCCGTGATACACCTTGAACGATGCCTAAACCAGTTACATGACATCCGTCTATCCTTAGCATCAATCAACATGACAAACGAGGTAAGATACCTATAGAAGTAGCAGCCAGCTCCACCAAGGAAGGCGCTCGAAAACAAGTAAAGTAGGTGAGCATTCTTTTCCCCCAAGTTGAAAATATTTAAAAAGGTTTGGTAAGAGTAAAAAGGGGCCACGAAACTCACTTGTTAAGTGGTAAGTATGTATGATGTAACTTCCCAAACTCGTATGTATGTATGAACAGCCAATCACCTATTGACAGTTATGTTAAGCATTAGTAATACGTCTACTGTTAACCGTATTGTTTAGTTGAGTCGGGTCGTATCGGTTCGGTCGTGGGTAGTACACACACAAGCAGACATACACGCGCAATAGATCTTATGTAGATCCAAGCACTAGGAACGTTGCCATTGTCGATGATGTTTGGGTAAAAGTGTTATTGTTGTTAAAGGAATACTTGGTAAGAACTTGAGTTAGGAATTGTTTGTTACTAATTGTAAAGTGTTAAGTCGATGTGTCCTGATATAACATTAATGAGTTTGATAGTGTTAATCTCAATGATCTTCATTAACAATGGCAACCGTGTCGATGTTACCTTAACATCACATGACAACACGCACCGCACACAGGAAGAATTCACACACAATGACTCCAATCGCGACAGGACCAGACGCAAGACTGGACACCCCATTCGCACGAATTAACTTTCTGTCATGCGAATCAGTTTCATTCTCACGATTGAACTCCCATTCGTGCGACTAAGCACTCAGTCGTACCACACAACACTCATTCGTACGATTCAACATCCATACGCACGAATCAACATCCATTCATACGAATCAACTTCATTCGTACATCTGAATCTCCATTCGTGCGACTAAACCCTCAATCGTACGATACACATTCATTCGCATGCATTCCATCGCATAGACTCAATCGCATACAACATTCAATCGCACACGCCTAGTCGCATAACTCAGTTGTGTGATTGGCCCAATCGCACGGCTCAGTCGCGCGACGCACTCATACGCCTAACCCAGTCGCACGACGCACCCCAGTCGCACGACTCAGTCGGCCGAATGGCCCAGTCGTCCTGCACAGCAGGTCGCGACTGTTGAGACTTCAAGCAGTGTCCAGCTGCCCCGGGCGTGGGTTTCACACACCAAGAGGCTCCAAAACCCATATCCTAACATGTCTAGACAAGAAGCACACTCAAAAACACAACATGCAAGCCCACACGACCTCATGTGCTCGGATGAACCCGAACACCCGAAACCCTAGAAAACGCAGAAGCTAAATCGAGCAAGAAACGGGTCAAACGAGGTTATCTACCTGCTAGGAGTGAGTACTCACGATGATAACCAAGATTTGACGTTGAAAACGCAAGAAACAGGCCCGATTTTAGTGCTAGTTCGAGAGAGAAAGTGGAGGAGAAGGAGATGGGCGATGAAGATGAAGATGATGTGAAGAATGGCTGGGAAATGGGTATTTATACCCAGCCTAGTTTGGCCATTTGTCAAGTTTAGTCCCTGCACTTAGTTCCCGAATCGCCAAACTTGATTCGGCTGAAAACGACGTAAATACGCGCGTTATACTAATTATAAGGATGTGTTTAATGTTGTTTATATTATATAACATATTATAATTAACGGTGTCACAATATTCGTGAGTGTTTGGATGATGAAGTTGTAAATAATGGTATCCCGACTGTAAAGGAAAACCAAACGAGTATGATGTTCTTCACAAATAGTTTATGAAGGTGACAAATGAATGCTCTAAGAATAGTTAACAAAGTTTCATGTCAAATGACGGACATTGAAGTGACGGATGTCACAAAGCACAATCCGAAGATGTCTGGAATTGGGTGATAGAGAGATAGGGCACCCCGATGTATTCGAGAATGAATACATTGAGAAGGTGTTTAACCTGATGGGGTACGATGGAGATTACGAGAAAGGGAGATCAAAAAGGGTAGGCTGTGCAAACCGTACCGATTCTTATGCCATACCTACCTGAAGTGCATGTCAAACAGGAAGTCGGGGCTCGACAAATTTTCTCGGCATATATCATCTGGAATCATTGGGATATTCGAGGGAAGAACATATAACTACGCCAAGTACATCTTTAACTGTCTAAGTGAACAAGTCAAACTTCAGAGGAATGATAAGATGTACATGTTCCCAAGATTTCTACAACTTGTGATCAACTCAGAACTTCCAAGGCTGGACAGAGTTGGCGAAGTGTTTGTGCAAGCACACTTGGGCAAATCAGTGCTGAACAAACTCAGTGGGAAATACCAGGGTGAGGACATGCCAATGTTCGCCCATGTTGTGGATGCCCAAGCAGACTTACCACAAGAATTGGTATGGGTAGATGAAGCAGAGTCATCTGCTGATTCTGCACAAGCATCTCACTCAACACCTCAACATCACTCACCAATCCAAACTTCACCACTCCAACATCAATCACCCAGCCAAACACCCCCTCATCAATCACATTCACCAGCAAGCATCAACACCCAACCGATATCCCCAATTCATCACCATGAATCACCTCTGCTGATATCCTTATCATCCACCAAAAACACTCAACCAAACTCTCTACTCCAACAACAATCACCATCACCTTCTCATTCATCATCACATCACACTCAATCTTTCTCTCCACTACAAATTCAATCCCCTGTACAACCACCACCAGAATCACCAAAACATCCATCACCGGAAAGTGCTAGCACTGAACCTTTTGAGATAACTGAGTCTGTACACTCTGTACACTCAGGAGACACTGAGATATTATCTCAAGCTAGCACCGTTCCCGTCTCTCCCACACACACTGAAGAACAAGTGCCATCAGACAATACTAATCCCACATCTCCAATTACTGATAATCAAACTGATGAGCAAAGGGAAATACAAGAGATTGCTTAGGATGTCATTGCTTATCATGAAGATGACATAAGTGATAGTGACATTCATGTGAGCAAAAGCTTTTTGGTTGCTGAGTAATACTCTAGACACTTAAAAACTAAACTACTGACAGGCAAGCGTACCTATCGACTCTAGTAAAGCTAAAAGTAAGTCCGGATATCGAACCCACGAGACTCCTAATGAAAAACGAAAACTAGACTTAATTAAATAAAATTGGAATTGGGGGGAATTTAGTTACTAATTCTAAAAGACTTAAAATAAGAACTTAAATGAGAGCAAACTAAAGACACACGAGAAAGCTGAGACTGAATTCAGATGATGTTAAAATACTACCTAGGCTGGAATCCTATACTTGACTAACACTTCTTCTATCGTTAATGGAATGATTTGTGAAAACCGGGATCTTAAGGTTCTAAACTAAAGGATGACTTAGAGAATCCTCAACCCTTCTCAAGGATGACAACTAAGAAACCCTAAAGCCCGTTTAACTACCGGTTTAGCTAGATCTCCCTCACAGGTTTTCTAACTTAGTAATAAAACTCCCGAAAAGCATTCTACCTTACGGCACGACTGTCACAACACCCTAAAGTGAAGAGGATAGATCTAAGATGAATAGATAGACTCGATTAAAAAGATGTGAAAGACACACTAAACGGGATTTTCTCACGAACACTCTCGAATAGCAATTCAATCACACGAGACTAACCGATAACCTAACAACTTCACAGATTTTAGATTAGTTGAATAATTAGTTTAGTTCAATTCAAGATTACCAATTTAATGGAATACTACGTCTAGCAAACCATCCACAAATCAAGAACACAAAGTAAACGATCTAGCATGCAATTATCCTATGAAAGACATTCACCAAATCACATGAAAACTGGAAATCAATCACAAGAACAGAACTTTATTACTCATACGCATCTGATCATTCATATTAAATCATTCGTTTATTACAAAATCACAAGATCAAACCATAGAACTGATAAAATTCATGTTAATCAAGCATAATCATCTCAACCTAGGTAATACAAGAGTTCTAGCCAACAATCATCATCCAAATAGAGATGAAAGAGAAATCAAAAGTACAAAACATGGACAGGGAAAGATTAGACGAAAGAAAACTAAAAACCGAATGATTAACACCCGAGGTTCTTTGATTCTCTTGCTTGGATCTTGTTCTTGGCCTTCCAAATGCTCCAAAATCGTCTCAAAAGTCTCTTTCAATCGCCTCTGCCGTCTGCCCTCCCTTAGGTTTTTTTATAAAACCTTAAATAATGATCTAGGGCAAAATTTCTCAGTTGAGCAATCTTAGCGCGTCGCTAAATAACCCCCAAAATCTTCGCTACGCGCTAAAAACAAAATAGTCGATTTCTGACACGGGAATCTTGGCGCGTCTCTCAGATCCTATCATCATCTTGGCGACGCGCCAAGATAAGGATTTTCAGAATTTTTCCATTTGGCCAAGCTTCTTCCGTTTGTTAGCTCGCATGCTTGTTTATTCTTCAAAAATCAACCATTTACGCTCCTTGACCCACAAATACCTGCAAATACACAAATACGTAAATAGAAACCGAAAACTAATAAAGACGGGAAATAAAGACTAAAAATATATACAGAAATCGCATGGAAAACATATGTGTTTTGCAACACATCAAATATACCCACACTTAAACTTTTTTTCGTCCTCGAAAAAAAAACTCTTGCAATGGAATCATAATTGGGAATTCAAGTTGACAATACATATCTTTTAATGATTTCTTTAGCAACTAAGACAACAACTACGATTGCCGGTATTTTTGTCCACTTAAACCCAACCGCTGACTCATCAGACCCCCTTATGTGTTAAGCTTTAAGTTCCAGCATAATTTATTATATTTTTATTTATTAAATCTCTGGGTCTCACACTTAGAAACTACAATCCAACCTAATTCCATCTCACGTGTTTCAAGACACAGGTTAAATCTAAAAGATTTTTCCTACCGCTGTACATACAAAAACTTATAGTATCAAGAATTTGACCTACATTTGGAATGATCGATGAATGCATGCTTTGAGCTTTAGTTATTTTAACTGAACCTAACCTAGTGGTGCTTCAATCAGGCTGCTACCTGACGTGTGGCACATAGGCTGCAGCTCTAACAAGTTTAAACATTAAGATCCTGTCCTAGTGGTGTTTCAACCAAGTCGCCATCCCGGAGGGTAACACTTAGGTGGATCTTAATAACTTGATTCAACTCTTTTTTTTTCTTTTTTTTTCTTTTTTTTGAAACTATGGATGTATGGGGCGCCACCGCATCTCGGATTTGTTCTCACAAAAAGAGAAGGGTGTGCCAGCTTTGTAAGAAAAAAATTCTTGATAGATATATGTTTTTGTATTTACAAAGGTATCTATAACACTATATTGACAACTCAGTTATCTTGTCTCCCCTAAGGTGAGAACCCACAAGATTTCGTGATGTTTTTAGTGTTTATTGATTAAACACACTAAGGAACCCTTTCAAAGTCGGCTGGGCCTACCAACACATCCTAAATCGTATGTTTTTGCAACTAGATTGATTTCAAACCAAAATACCCAATTTTATCAATAAGTTTCCATTTGTTGCAAGAAAAATTTAATTCAAGGACTATATATATTTTATTATTATTATTATTATTATTATTATTATTATTATTATTATTTATTTTTTTTTCGTAGTTCCCATACCCACACTTAAAATGACACATTGTCCTCAATGTGATTCGAGACGAACTAAAAGAAATTGAAAAGCAAATAAAAGAGGGAAAATAATAAAAATAATAATAAAAAATAGAGATACGAGAAACGAAAGAAAAATGGAACAGACTCCCCTGATAATAAGATGATGTGAACGAGAGTCATGCCCCGGTATTCCAACTGCTAACACACGCTTCAAAAAGTGACACACAACATGCACCCGATGATAATCTCTAGCAACATAAGAGACAGATAAGAAGCAGGAATATAAAATCATAACAACCACCCAACCGGTTCCCATACAATTTCCCATAATATATAAGTTAATGTACATATAATCATAATAAAAGACAAAATTAAGGGAAAAATACAAGCATCTAAAATGAACCAGTCGTCAGTTCCACCACTGCTAGCTAACCCTGTATATCCTACGGCTCCTGATTCTCCGGAGCTCTGAAAGCCTCAGGAACTATCATACCCTGGTGGATCATAAGTGCTCGAATGGCGGAGTCTGTCCTGTCCAATCTACCAAGAACCTGATCCCTCACATCATAAATCTGGTCATGTAAATCCTCAAGTGTGACAGGGACCGGTGGTCTATCCCGTAATGGATGCTGGGGGTGGGGGCGCTCAATGTGGGTGACGACCCTCTGACGCGCTGTGGGCGCCCCCATCTGTATGGCATCTGCAGCGGCTGTCCCCGGAGGTGGCGGTACCTGTGGACCAAGACGTGTCTCCATCCACCGAATCGGCTCATCGTAAGGTACTAACCCAGCTTTCCTCATCTCCACTAACCCAAATGGTATCGTCTCTGGACCTAATATCAGCAAATGTCGAGGATACCGATCAAACACTCCTAATCGCTCGGCGATGCGCCCAATGTAGGGCCCCAAATCCAGTCTAGTGTACCGCCACCCCGCCGTCCTCGATCCATAGATGAGACAAATACTGAAGCTAGGTTAGCCTCGCGACGGCCAACAATACAATATAAGCAGAACAAATCCACCTGGTTACACTTCTCCCGACCAGACTTTCGTCCGATCAGAGTGCAAGCCAGGATCCTGTGGATATAGCGCAACACCGGATCACGAATAGACGACTCGAGAATGGTAGAGCTAAAAGGTCCATCGGCGATCGACATCCAAAAATCTCGTAAGACAACATCGGAAACAACCGGTAGATGGCGCTGCCTACCACTCCCTCCCAAAAGCTCTCTAAACCCAGGGGAGGCAATCTCCTCATCAGTATAAAACCCAGTCAATCTAGCAAACTCCGGGATACTCATCTCATAAACTTGATGACCCAATGCAAATGATACGGCGTTCGGCTCATCAAACATCTCAGGCTTGTGCCGCCAAGTAGAATGGAACTCAACTGTCAGCTCTAAGTACTGAGGCCAATCACACGCTATGGCCGCCAACCAACGAGCACCAAACAGCTCCTCAATCCGAGCTCGCTGACCTAACTGATCCAGCAAATCCCAATCTATCCCGTGATGCTGTAGTAACTCCAACTCCACGAACTTGTCACACTCGGCGAACTCGGCAGAATCAAGCTCAAACTGGAGAAGTGTGTGTCGGCGAAGAACCCTGCGCTCCAGAGGTATCGGCTGTGTGTCTGCAGTTGGACGCTCCTCAGCGGCTTGATATCGTATCCTCCTCCTGCGTGACTCAGTGATGGGAATCGGTGCATCTGGGGGATCCAGGTGGCGTGGGATGGGGCCGCGACGGCGCTTTCCCGCCTGGGCACCGCTGGAAGATCCGTCGCCTGACATAGCAGCTTGCAATTGGAACAAAAATCAAAAGAGAAGTTAGTAACATAAGCAACTGAAAGAAAAGCTTGCAATCGTATAGCATTCCGTTCGCGATTGCAAGTTTAAAAATGCAAGCATAATAATTTTAATAATTAAAATTTTTTTTTTCAATTTTTTTATATATTTTCATAATATTATATAAAATAAAAATAAGAAAAATTGAAAAATTCGGGATACCCCGCCTGTGATAAACTATTCCAGAATACGCCCACCCGAATGGAGATTGAGTACGGGCGTACGTATTCTAAACCTGTAAAAAAACATGGCAAGATAACCCCACGACCTGTCACTAAACAAAAGCAGAAACAAACGCACTAACTTGGCAATTGTCAAACATACCCACACTTAGTTTCAAATTTCCCAGCTTGACAGAAAACCATGATCAAAACCAAAACCACTAGTTAACTATCAAGTCAATACTCGCAAAACTAAGTCAAAGGGGATAACCGTCGGTTCATAATGGTAATATATTTCACGATGGACAAAAGAGCATGTATGACAATTGCAATTTAGTAACCAAACACAACTACCACTTGAACTGAAAGAAATGACTTAAGCAATTCATAACACCACAAAGAACCAGAGCAGGGCAATCATAAACTGAAAAATGAAATCACTAAGAAAACTTAGAAACATCAGGAAGTAAAAACAGAAATTTGTACCTTTTTGATGAGAGAAACACAATATGAGTAGAGGAACAATCTCAAGAAAAATTGGATTGCAAGTGAAACCAGTAAACCTTTGAATTCTTGGTGTGCTAAAATCACGGTTATGGTGGTGGGGGTCGGATGACGATGGTGGATTGGAGGTCGGCGGTGAGAGTGTGGGCAACAATGGTTAGCGGTGGAGGGTGGTGAAGTGGTGATGCCGGAGGTCGGGTGTGGGGGTGTGGGGGTCGACGGTGAGAGTGTGGGCAGCAATGGTTAGCGGTGGAGGGTGGTGAAGTGGTGATGCCGGCGGTTGTGATTTGGAGTGACCGGTGGTGGGGATTTTGCTCGGAGGGGAAAAAGGGTGGAGGGTTGGGGAAGAAATGAGGCCGATTAGGTTTTAAAATGGTTCTGGAATTTCGGCGCGTCGCCAAATATCCTTCGCAGTTTTAGCGTGGCGCCAAGACCATAAATTCAAGAAAGTCTGGTGGATTTTGGCGCGTCGCCAAATTTTCTACCACATCTTAGCGTGGCGCCAAGATTAAAAATTGCAGAAAGTTTTACCACGTTTCATGCCTTAGAAAAATTTTCATTCCCACTTATTCTTAACCACTCTCTTAAAAAAAATCCAACTACACAAGTATAAAAGCATACATACCTGGAACTTGAGATGTGTTCTTCACCACGTGAGGTAATAAATTACTGCAAAAACAAATCAAACAAGCACGCAAACCAAAAAACAAACAAGAATGAAAAATAACCGAAAACTAGCAATACAAACTCTACACTCGACTGTTACCTCGAGAATTCTAAACACTCATCTTGGGAGGAATGTCGAGAGGAGTTTCCTCCGTCTCGCTCGGATCTAATGGCCTTCCAATGTAGTGTTTTAGTCTATGACCGTTCACCTTCCAGGTATTTCCATCCACATCGTTTTGTAGCTCAATCGTACCGTATGGAAACACTTGTTTGACTGTATACGCTCCTGTCCACTTTGATTTGAGTTTTCCACTAAAAACTTCAAACGAGAGTTGTAAAGCAAAACCTTGTCGCCTTTCTTGAACTCTTTCATACCTTTCAACCGTCTGTCATGCATCGCCTTCGTCTTTTCCTTGATGCTCCATGATCTTGCATAAGCCGCATCCCGAAGTTCCTCTAATTCGTAAATTTGAAAGAACCTTTTTCTCGCTGCTTCGGTGAGATCAAGGTTTACCGCCTTAAGAGCCCAAAGTGCACGATGTTCTAGCTCGACTGGGAGATGACACGCCTTACCATAAACAATCATGAATGGTGTGGTCCCTAATGGTGTTTTGTAGGTGGTTCTAAACGCCCACAGTGCATCATCGAGCTTTTCAGACCAGTCTTTCCGACTTTTTCCCACTGTTTTTTCTAGGATTCGCTTAACTCCTCGATTTGCATTCTCCACTTGACCGCTTGTTTGTGGATGGTAAGCGGTGGATAAGCGATGAGTGACTCCGTAGCGTGCTAGTGCCTTTTCCATGACGGAATTACAGAAGTGCGTGCCACGGTCACTTATGAGTGCTTTGGGAGTACCGAATCGAGTGAATAACTTCTTCAAAAATCTCACCACCACTCGGGCGTCGTTAGTGGGTAGAGCTTGGGCCTCTACCCACTTTGAGACATAATCAATAGCCACGAGGATGTACCGGTTCCCTTTCGAAACAGGGAATGGTCCCATGAAATCAATACCCCACACGTCGAAGACTTCAAGAACTTGAATGGGGTTCTGAGGCATTTCATCCTTGGATGAGATATTCCCAGTGCGTTGACAGGCGTCACACTGTTTAACGAATTCAAGAGCATCCTTCACCACCGAAGGCCAATAAAACCCACAATCAAACACTTTTTGGGCGGTGGTGTGATGACCATGATGACCCCCTGTCAAACCCTCATGACAATGCCTAATGATCTCTAAACCTTCCTCAACACTAACACATCTCCTTAACACTCTATCTCCTCCAATCCTAAACAGATAAGGATCGTCCCAAATATACTTACTCGCATCCCTGAAAAACTTCTTCTTCTGTTGGGTGGTCATACCCTCAATCACATTGCCATAAGCAAGGTAATTTGCCAAATCAGCGAACCATGGCATACCTTGCTTTTCTGCTGCTATTAACTCAACCGACTCATGAGGAAACCTATCACCTATTTCCTCCTCACGCATCTCCTCTCTACTAGGATCCTCTAAACGAGATAAATGATCGGCCGCTACATTCTCCGCCCCTCTCTTATCCTTAATCTCAATATCAAACTCGGAAAGCAAAAGAACCCAACGAATCAAACGAGGTTTGGCATCCTTCTTGGCGAAAAGAAATCGCAATGCCGAATGGTCGGTGAAAACGGTGGTTTTAGAAAGCACGAGGTAGGAACGAAACTTATCAAAAGCAAACACTACTGCTAGAAGCTCTTTTTCTGTGGTGGTGTAATTCTCTTAAGCATCATTAAGAGTCTTACTAGCATAGTATAT
The DNA here is from genome assembly GCA_024085815.1 of Flaveria linearis. Classification (NCBI taxonomy): domain Eukaryota; kingdom Viridiplantae; phylum Streptophyta; class Magnoliopsida; order Asterales; family Asteraceae; genus Flaveria; species Flaveria linearis. Next base: position 38,485 of record JABSNV010000784.1, read on the forward strand.
CGGATGGAAATGTTTCTCACGCCTTTGTCCTAACACAGCCCCAACAGCATAATCACTAGCATCACACATCAACTCAAAGGGCAAACTCCAATCCGGGGCAACTAAAATAGGAGCACTAACTAACTTCTCCTTCAAGAACTCAAACGCTTTAAGGCACTCATCATCGAAAATGAAAGGAACATCTTTTTCTAGAAGACGGGTCATGGGGCGAGTGATTTTGGAGAAATCCTTAATGAAACGCCTATAGAAACCCGCATGACCAAGAAAACTGCGAATAGACTTGACACTAGTGGGTGGTGGTAGTTTACTAATCGTGTCTATCTTCGCCCTATCAACCTCAATCCCCGCACTTGATATCTTATGACCTAAGACAATGCCCTCTCTCACCATGAAGTGACACTTCTCCCAATTAAGCATCAACTTCGTCTCAACACACCTCTTCAACATCCTCTCTAAATTCAACAAACAAACATCAAACGAGCTACCATAAACGAAAAATCATCCATGAAAACCTCCATGGAAGTCTCTATCATATCCTGGAAAATGGCAACCATACAACGCTGGAATGTAGCTAGAGCGTTACACAAACCGAATGGCATACGACGATAAGCATACGTGCCATAGGGGCACGTGAAAGTGGTCTTATCCTGATCCTCCGGTGCAATGGGGATCTGGAAATAACCCGAGAAGCCATCTAAGAAGCAATAGAATTGCTGGCCTGCTAAACGCTCTAGCATTTGATCAATGAACGGGAGTGGAAAGTGATCTTTTCTGGTGGCATCATTGAGTTTCCTATAATCGATGCAAACACGCCAACAGTGATTGTACGAGAGGGAATAAGCTCATTTTTGGAATTCATCACAACAGTCATCCCCCCCTTTTTAGGGACAACCTGGGTCGGGCTCACCCAAGCGGAATCAGAAATCGGATAAACTATACCTGCATCCATCAACTTCATCACCTCTTTCATAACAACCTCTTTCATGTGTGGATTTAAACGTCTCTGAGGCTGTACTACCGGCTTATACTCATCCTCCATGAGTATCCTATGGGAACAATAAACTGGACTAATACCCTGAATATCGGAAAGACGCCAAGCAATGGCTTGCCTATGCTCCCTCAACACTTCTAACAACCTATTCTTCTCCTCCTCCGTCAATCTAGAAGAGATGATGACGGGTAACGTGGACTCTTCCCCTAAGAAAGCATACTCGAGATGGGAGGGTAGGACCTTAAGCTCTAAAGGTGGCGGTGAATCAATCGAAGGAATCCTACTCTCCTGTCTAACCTCATTAATCTCCAAGACCTCGGGTAACAAAGGAATCTCCTCCTCAACTCATCTAACTCCTCCTCACTATCCTCAACAACTAAATCCGCTCCACAGATGTAATCTAGACACCGATCAACACGCGAGATGAAAGAATTTATGAAGTAAACGGAATGACACGGATCACTAAAATCATCATCACTACCCGGATGTCGCATGGATTTAACTATCTCAAACGTGACATTCTCCTCCCCTACTCTCAACGTGATTTTACCATCAAACACATCAATCACTGCCTTAGCGGTACGCAAGAACGGACGCCCTAAAATGAGTGGAACGGTATCATCGGCTTCCATATCAAGAATCACGAAATCAACGGGGAACACGAACTTATCGACCTTCACTAAAATATTTTCAACTATGCCTCGAGGATATTTGACTGACCGATCAGCAAGTGAGAGTGTCATGCGTGTTGGAGTCAGATCGCCTAGGCCTAGCTTTTCATAAATCGAATATGGCATCAAATTGATGCTAGCACCTAAATCCGCCAACGCGCGACTCTGAGTATCACTACCAAACAAACATGGGATTGTGAAGACTCCAGGATCTGTCAATTTTTCCGGTAGCTTATTCAGAATCACCGCAGAACACCCTCCAGTCAATGGAACATTGGACAACTCACTTAACTTACTCTTACGCTTGAGTAGATCTTTCAAGAATTTTGCGTATTTGGGCATGTGCTGAAGAGCCTCGATAAACAGAAGATTAACTTTCAATTGTTTGAAGATATCAAGGAAATGCCCATACTCCTTCGCATACTTCTGATGGGCCAAACGAGCGGGATATGGAAGACGGGAATGATCTATGACAGGATCGGGCCTAACCTCAACAGGCTTCCTAACTACCGGCCTATCTACTGAAGACCCACTGTTTGGTGCTGTACTTGTGGGACTAGCCTAGGTTGCACCCTCACAGGAGCTTCTACCTCTATCTCCTCATCCACCGGTTCATCCTCCTCTACCGGTGGTCTAACTACTTCACCTCCTCTACCACTACGGGTTGTGACTGCCTTAAGCTGAGCATTCGGATTGGGTTGGGTTTTTCCTGAAAACTATCCTTGAGGCCTCTCATCTAAACGCCTAGCAATGTCACCTACCGAACGCTGAAGATCTAGGAAAGCGGATTGTTGATTCTTAAGAAGGATATCATGTTCAGCAAGGGTTTTTTGTGTACTAGCATCCTTAGCAACTAACTGTGTCAACAACTCCTCTATCCTACTCATGTTACTTCCACTCGAGCTACCACCTGCACTACCACTAGGAACTTGACCCTGCCCTTGGTTTTGATTTGAATTGGAATGGAAACCAGGGGATTACCGGAAGAACGCCAAGTGGAATTTGAATTGTTTCTCCAACCAGAATTATAGGGGGCATTGAATGGATTTGTAGGAACCCTATTTGGACCTCCTATGTACTCTACCTGTTCCTGCTCAATCAAAGGACACTCATTCGTACCATGCCCACCCCTACACAGCTCACACCTATCAACTTTCATCTTCAACTCCTTAACTTCTTTACTAAGGTCTCAAGAACAGCATTGACACCAGTATCCATTGTGACATGGTGAACTCCTCGAGATGAGGAACTGGTGACAGGATTTGATTTCCTGTTTCCTGACCGCTGTTCGTATTCAGCCTGGGCAAAACTCTCAAACATATCCTTACACTCAGTGACATTCTTTTTACCCATGAGATGTCCCCCCGCAGAAGTATCGAATCGCGCACGAGTTTCATAAGTAAGCCCATTGTAGAATTTCTCTACAAGAGCCCACTCAGAGAGACCATGTTGAGAACAACGACTAAGCAAGTTTTGAAAACGCTCCCACGCACGATAATACGGCTCATCAGGTTCCATCCGGAACGAATGGATCTTATCACGAAGTCGGGAGGCCTTGGCCGGCGGGAAATATTTGTTCAGAAAACGCTCGCGAAGAGCCGGCCAAGTAGTGAACGTACCAGCAGCATGAGACTCGAGCCAAGTGGCAGCTCGATCAGTAAGGGAGAACGGGAAAAGCTGAAGGAAAATGGCGTCTTCAGTGGCGCCTTGAAGCTTGAAAGTCCTACAGATACGCTCTAAACGACCTATATGGGCTGGTGCATCCTCATCCTCACGACCATGGAATTGACAATTGTTAGCTATGGCGGTCATGACATAAGACGGGATTTGCCAAGAGTTCTCATTAGTAATGGTGGGAATGGTGATGGGGTTACTAACGCCAGTGAAGCCTTCAGTGGCTTGTTGGTAAACGGTTTGGTTAGCAGCCATTGGGCGTGGTGGTATAGAATCCTGAGGCGGTGTCGGGTACGGTGTAGAATCCTGAGGCGGTCCTTGAGAACGCAGATGTGGCATAAACTGCAACAGAAATACACAAATATAAGGGAAACTGACGAAATAAAGAAAACAAGTACTAAAAATAAAACACGCAAATTAAAGACACAAAGTACAAAAAGCACGTAATATCAAATAAGCCTAATTAACGCAATCAAGAAAGAAGTCCCCCGGTAACGGCGCCAAAACTTGATGTGCACAAAGTAGTTTAAATAAGAAACAATTAAAACGACTCCAAATTAAACACTAAGTAATACTCTAGACACTTAAAAACTAAACTACTGACAGGCAAGCATACCTATCGACTCTAGTAAAGCTAAAAGTAAGTCCGGATATCGAACCCACGAGACTCCTAATGAAAAACGAAAACTAGACTTAATTAAATAAAATTGGAATTGGGGGAATTTAGTTACTAATTCTAAAAGACTTAAAATAAGAACTTAAATGAGAGCAAACTAAAGACACACGAGAAAGCTGAGACTGAATTCAGATGATGTTAAAATACTACCTAGGCTGGAATCCTATACTTGACTAACACTTCTTCTATCGTTAATGGAATGATTTGTGAAAACCGGGATCTTAAGGTTCCAAACTAAAGGATGACTTAGAGAATCCTCAACCCTTCTCAAGGATGACAACTAAGAAACCCTAAAGCCCGTTTAACTACCGGTTTAGCTAGATCTCCCTCACAGGTTTTCTAACTTAGTAATAAAACTCCCGAAAGCATTCTACCTTACGGCACGACTGTCACAACACCTAAAGTGAAGAGGATAGATCTAAGATGAATAGATAGACTCGATTAACAAGATGTGAAAGACACACTAAACGGGATTTTCTCACGAACACTCTCGAATAGCAATTCAATCACACGAGACTAACCGATAACCTAACAACTTCACAGATTTTAGATTAGTTGAATAATTAGTTTAGTTCAATTCAAGATTACCAATTTAATGGAATACTACGTCTAGCAAACCATCCACAAATCGAGAACACAAAGTAAACGATCTAGCATGCAATTATCCTATGAAAGACATTCACCAAATCACATGAAAACTGGAAATCAATCACAAGAACAGAACTTTATTACTCATACACATCTGATCATTCATATTAATCATTCGTTTATTACAAAATCACAAGATCAAACCATAGAACGATAAAATTCATGTTAATCAAGCATAATCATCTCAACCTAGGTAATACAAGAGTTCTAGCCAACAATCATCATCCAAACAGAGATGAAAGAGAGATCAAAAGTACGAAACATGGATAGGGAAAGATTAAACGAAAGAAAACTAAAAACAGAATGATTAACACCCGAGGTTCTTTGATTCTCTTGCTTGGATCTTGTTCTTGGCCTTCCAAATGCTCCAAAATCGTCTCAAAATTCTCTTTCAATCGCCTCTGCCGTCTGCCCTCCCTTAGGTTTTTTATAAAACCTTAAATAATGATCTAGGGCAAAATTTCTCGGTTGAGCAATCTTAGCGCGTCGCTAAATAACCCCCAAAATCTTCGCTACGCGCTAAAAACAAAATAGTCGATTTCTGACGCGGGAATCTTGGCGCGTCTCTCAGATCCTATCATCATCTTGGCGACGCGCCAAGATAAGGATTTTCAGAATTTTCCATTTGACCAAGCTTCTTCCGTTGTTAGCTCGCATGCTTGTTTATTCTTCAAAAATCAACCATTTACGCTCCTTGACCCACAAATACCTGCAAATACACAAATACGTAAATAGAAACCGAAAACTAATAAAGACGGGAAATAAAGACTAAAAATATATACAGAAATCGCATGGAAAACATATGTGTTTTGCAACACATCAATCATCCCGAGTCGGATAGGCAAACGGAGGTCATTAATCGTTGCCTTGAAGCGTACCTTCGGTGTTTTGCAATGACCAACCGAAATCATGGGCATTATGGTTACCGTGGGTAGAATTTTGGTATAATTCTACATTCCATGCCTCGACCGGTGTCAGACCATTCGAGACCATGTATGGTCGACCTCCGCCTTCGGTTTTTCATATGCAATGGGGGAGATTCGAGTGGAAGCAGTGGCAAGAGAGTTACACGAGAGAGATGAGGTTCTAAAACAGCTTAAGGTTCGCTTGGCTAATGCTCAAACGTCTATGCAAATTCAAGCAAACAAGAAGCGTCGGGAAGTCAGTTTTTTAGTTGGGGAATGGGTCTATGTGAAATTGAAACCTTATCGCCAATTCTCGGTTAATGCTCGTATTAACCAAAAATTAGCACCTAAATTCTTTGGCCCTTTTCAGATTGTGGGCAGCTGTGGGACAAGTAGCATATAAACTCAAATTGCCTGATTCTTCCAAGATCCACCCAGTGTTTCATGTATCTCTTCTCAAACGTTCCGTTTCAGTACCCATGGAGTCGGTTTTACCCCCTGATTTGGCAGCTGATACAGAGACTGTTCTAACACCTCAAGAGATTTTGGTAGCGCGTATGGTTCAACTGGATGGTGAATCGTTAGAATAGTGGTTGGTGCATTGGCAAGGACAGTCGGTGGACGAAGCTACGTGGGAAGATAAAGAGTGGGTGGTTGGTCAATTTCCTAACGTACGTCTTGGGGACAAGACTTTTCTTGAAGGCGAGAGTAGTGATACGGAAGTGAAACACAAAGGAAGAAAGGAAAAACCACCATTACTATTCGTTTATTCTCGGAGGGGGCAAAATGGAAATATTAATAGTGGCTAAGGAGTTTGTTAGAATATTATTGTTATATATAGGAGAGCTATGCTAGTGGTAGGGTAGGATTTGGTTTGTTACAACTGATTTGGCTCCCTGCATGGAGATTAAGGATTCTTCCCTGGATATCATTTGGTTTCCTTTTTGAGTTATCAAATAAAGCTCTCCTTCATCTTTAACCTCATTTTTCTTCTCTTTGTGCTCAGTTCATATTTCAATCCTTAATAGAAAATATCACTTTCTTAAAAACAAACCATTATAAATTACATTAGTTTATTGTTCTAAACCTGTATTTTTGATAAATTTGCAATGCCGACTTGTATGTGACAGAAGAGTGTGTTTATGTCTATTAGGAAACTCATCGTAACTTCATATGCTCTTTATGTCTGTTACCATGCCTTTTTTTTCATCTTTCCTAGATGTTTATGTTTTTATATTCAATGCCGAATTACCGTAAGTATATGCATTTCGTTTTGTTAGACAATAATTGTGTTTATATATGTCAAGGATTGTGATTAGGCTACAATTGTGTGATTACAATTTACTATATTTAGCTGATTGTACTCTATATAGATACCATCCTGTACACTTTGAAACATAAATACAATTTCCAATACCAAGTTTAACTTGGTATCAGAGCTACCATCTATCAACCCTAATCCCACCTCTATTTCTTCTTTTTATTCACCAGCCACCTTCAACCCTAATCCCATTCGATTTGCTCCACAATGGCCATCACAACTTTCACCATCGAACATAAAACCAATCACAACTCTCACAAGTTCGGGTTCAAATTAAGCCCTACCAACTATGGTTTTTGGAAAACAATGATCCAACCTTTTCTAATCACCAATAATCTCTTTGGCTATGTCGATGGATCCCTCAAATGCCCACCTAAAATTATCGTTGGTGACAGTCCAGTAACAACCATCGAGCCCAATCCTGAATATGTAGCATGGACTCCAACGATGCTCATATCCACATGCTACTTCTTATAACAATCTTCGAAGCTTCATTCAAACATGTACAGGGAGATACTTCTGCTGAACTGTGGCTTTCCTTGGAATGTGCTTATGCACCTCACACATCTTCACGCGAATATACCCTCAAAACCCAACTGCTGAAGGTCGAGATGAAGCCGGAAGAAACGTCCGCTGATTACCTCACACGTGTTCAACAGTACTCTGATGCTCTCCTTAACATTGGGGAGCCTATGAAGGAAAAAGATGTTGTTATGTTAGCCATTTCTGGCCTTTAGGAAGAATACAACTCCTTGAAGCCTACCCTCATCTCAAGACAACCATCTGTTACTCTATTGGAACTTCCCAGTCTACTTGCTGATAATGAATACATGGTAAAAAAGGCTGATCCTATTGCACCAACTACTCAGGCCTTCATGGCTACCAGCAAGTGCGACTCCCCAAGTCTCCAACTTCCATCGGAAACAGTTAACTCCCTTCAACAACTGCTGACCCAATTAGGTCTCACTGTTCAACCTGCACAACAGCAAAGTCAGGCCCTTTATGCTAACCCCGGAGCACCGACCCATGGTTCGTACAATCAACGTGGTCGTACACGCTACAGCAACAATCAGAACACTCGTCAAGCTGTCCCTACATCAGGTACAAACTCTAGATTTCCATGGGCATCTAATCAAAATACAGTTGACGGTTCTTGCAACAGGTATGGTATTGGACATATTCCTTCACAATGTTCCAACCTTGACCCAACAACAATCCGTCAACCAAGGCAGCCTTCTCAAGCCAACTTTGTTGGCCAACGCTCACAAGCATCCTCATCATGGCTGCCGGACACATGTGCTAGCAGTCACGTGTCGCCGGATCTCTATGGTTTTGGCGACTACGAGCCGTATCATGGTAAGGATACCCTCATTGTTGGTAATAGGAAAAGTTTACCCATTCTTCACATTGCATCCACCAAATTACTTCCCAAGACAAAAACCTTTCACTTAACAAAATTCTACATGTTCCACAAATAAAACATAACCTTTTTTCGGTACAACGTTTCTGTCAAGACAATAATGTGTTTTTTGAATTTCACTCTACTTTCTTTTGTGTGAAGGATACGGTTACCTGCAATATCCTCCTCACGGGTCCAAGTAAAGATGACCTCTACTCCTTTCAATTACCAAAGTTCAATCCGGTTTCCAATGTTGCTTTTTCAACCATTCGAGCATCTCCCACAACTTGGCATCAAAGGCTTGGCCATTCGCACTCGTAGCTGTTAAAGTCTATGATTTCAAACAATAAACTTCATGTTACATTAAATTTAGTTTTTTTCCTTTTGTAATTCATGCCCTATGGGAAAATCCTCAAAAATGCATTTATCTACTTCTAATCATAAAAGCACTCATGCATTAGAACAAGTATTTTGTGATGTTTGGGGTCCAGCCCCTGTTTCTTCGATCTATGGTCATCATTTTTTTTTACTGTGTAGGTCATTTCACTAGATATATGTGGTTATTTCCCCTAAAAAAATCTGATGTTTTGGTTACATTCAAACAATTCCACAAAATGGCGGAAAGGCAATTTCAAACACAACTCAAAGCTGTTCAAACAGATGGCGGGGGAGAGTTTCGAAGCTTATCTCCCTTTTTCACAAGTTTGGGGATCATACATCGTCATTCGTGCCCTCATACTAGCTAACAAAATGGTTTTGTTAAGAGACGACACCGTCATGTTGTTGAGAATGGTCTCACTCTTTTAGCATAATCGGGTGTTCTAAAACGTTTTTGGAATTTTGCCTTTGACACAGCCACGTATTTGATAAACCGCATGCCCTCTCGAGCGTCTTCAAATATTTCTCCATTCGAACTTCTTTTCAAACGTAAACCAGACCTATCATTTCTTCGCGTCTTTGGATGTCAATGCTTCCCGCATCTCCGCCTATATAATCCACACAAGATGGATTTCCGCTCCCTACCATGTGTCTTCTTAGGGTACAGCTCCTCTCATCACGGATATCACCGTCTCGACCCTGTTACTAACCGTACTTATGTGGCTCGACATGTGCGGTTTCATGAGACATTTCCCTTTTCTACAATTGTCTCCTCCCCATCAACCCCATCCACTCTTGATCCATACTTCTCCTCCTATCCATCTCCGATACCCCACCCCACCCCAAACCCACCGACCTACAACCCAAGATCAATCCACTAGCTCATCCGCCAGCCCATCCAATCCTACTAATCACCAACAGCCCAACAGCCCACCAGCATCACCAGCCAATAGCCCAACACCTTCCTCTAATAACTAACAGCCCAGTAGGTTCACGAGCCCCACAGTTTCCATAGCCAATCCACCAAATCAAACCAACACCCCAACAACTAACCTAACTCAATTCACCAGCCCACCTCCTAGTTCACCTAATTCTCAACAACCCAATCACCCTTCCTGAAACTCCCTACCAACCCCCACTATACCTCAACCACCTCTTCAATACACTTACAATAGAAGACAACCACCTCCATAAACCGTATCTAATAACAATCAACCTCGTCCAAGACCTGCAAAACCTTCAGCCAAATCCAAAACAAGGAACTCCCTACAATGCCACTGCCTTTTACACCTCCCCACAACCTGCCACAACCGAACCACCATCTTTTGCTATTGCCAACAAATGTCCTCACTGGCATGCCGCCATGGCCGAGGAGTTCAAAGCCTTAACCAGAAACGACACATGGACTTAAGTACCACTTGTTCCTAATGCTAATGTTGTTTATTGTCAGTGGGTGTACAAGTTAAAAAGTGATGAACAAGGCAATATTAGACACCACAAGCCTTGTCTGGTAGCCAAAGGATTCCATCAACAACCAGGAATCAATTATCATGAGACATTCAGCCCAGTGGTAAAAGCCACCACCATTCGTGTGGTTCTATCTCTTGCCGTGACAAGGCAATGGCAACTTAGACAGTTGGATGTGCAGAATGCGTTCCTCCATGGGGATCTCAAGGAAACTATCTATTTACGCCAACTACCAGGCTTTGTTGATCCAGCTAAGCCAAATCATGTATGTCTACTTCACAAGTCCCTCTATGGACTCAAACAAACTCTAAGGGCTTGGTCAAAAGCCTTTCGCAAGCTTTATGGCAACTTGGGTTTCAAGGATCTAAAATTGATCCTTCTCTCTTTATTTACTCAAACAATGGTTCGTTGATGTACATACTTGTTTATGTCGACGACATCATCCTCATCGGCAATGATCCTCGGTTGATTAATCATACCATTCAGCAGCTTAGCGGCTCTTTTGCGCTCAAAGATATGGGTCGGCTGTCATACTTTCTAGGCATCGAGGTCCTTCACAAGGCTAATGACTTGATTCTTTCACAACGAAAATATACCAAGGATGTCATCCAAAAAGTAGGTCTCTCTTAATCAAAACCGGTTGCCTCACCAATGAATACCAACTCACACTTAGCTCTTGGCGATAGCTCACCGTTTGATGATCCGGTTAAATTTAGACAAATAGTCGGAGCACTACAGTACTTAACTCTTACTAGACCTGACATTACCTTTGCGGTTAACAAAGTGTGTCAATTTATGCACTCACCAACAGAGAATCATTGGTTTGCGGTCAAAAGAATTCTTTGGTATTTACAAGGAACCTCACACTATGGCTTACTGATTAGACAAAACTCGGCCTCTGTGATTCATGCTTATACAGATGCCCAAAGTCACTCTCTCACAGCCTTCTCTGATGCAGACTGGGCTGGATCTCTTGATGACCGTTGATCGGGATATGCTATCTACCTTGGATCTAATCTCATTTCATGGCGTGCTCGTAAACAACGCACTGTCTCTCGTCATCAACAGGGGCAGAATACAAAGCCTTAGCAGATACTGTTGCTGAATTATCATGGCTTGAAGTCCTTCTAAAGGAACTTCACACATCTATGACATCAGCTCCTATCTTATGGTGTGACAATCTAGGGGCCACCTATCTCTCAGCCAATCCAGTCTTTCATGCTCGCACAAAACATTTGGAGATAGACTTTCATTTTGTCAGAGAAAAAGTTGCTCAAAAAAGGCTCTTAATACAATTCCTAAAGACAGATGATCAAATTGCAGATGTGTTTACAAAGCCTCTGTCCTCTCAGCGATTTGAACTTCTCAGAGCCAAGCTACTGGTCGCTCCCCGACCTTAGCTTGAGGGGGAATGTTAGACAATAATTGTGTTTATATATGTCAAGGATTGTGATTAGGCTATAATTGTGTGATTACAGTTTACTATAATTAGCTGATTGTACTCTATATAGATACCATCTTGTACACTTTGAGACATAATACAATTTCCAATACCAAGTTTAACTCGGTTCATGTACTTAATCACGTAAATGCCACCGGCACAACAATGGATAACACATACGAAAGCTAGATGACTCAGGCATTAACACGCCGCAACGCGCGGGGTCGTACTACTAGTTAACATTAATTAGATCATGATTCTCTTGCTTTCTTTCCATCGATTTTGCTTCTTGCATGTTCTTGATTCTTGTCTTGCTTTCTCGCTCATGCTCTTGCTTTTCAAACCACAAACGTTCAATCTTGCTCTTGCTGCTTGCTGTTCTAGCTAATCAGAACCAAAATGGTTTCTGATTTCTTGCTTATCTTGCTGTTGCGTTCTTGCCATCCTGATTCTTTTTTTTTCTTTCTTCTCTCATTCTTCTTTCTTATGTCTTTACTTCTTTCTCTTTCTTTATTTTCCTTTCTTCTTTCTTACTTTTTCCTTACTTGCTTTCTTACTTTCTTGCTTTCTTACTTTCTTGCTTTCTTACTTTCTTGCTTACTAACCCAGACTTACTTCCTTGCTTTTGTGATTATCTGCTACTTCAGCTCCTGGTCTTGTTTCCAGCCCTGCAGCCAGGGGAAGGCCAGCTGACCCCCTTCTCGAAACACACCTCTCATAACTACAGCACCTGGTTGAGTTTACCAATTGTTGCCCCTGATATGATCACAGACACCAAAAAATATGAACAAAAACATTCACCGGAAAACTTTCTTGAAAACTTACTTTTCTCGTCGGAAGGAATATACGACCCTAGACTCCCTATTTATAGACCAAAACTTAAACTCCAAGTTAAATAAACTCCCAAAATAAACTTATCAAATATTAAAACCATACCATGAAGAAAAGAATAATAAAGTTAAACACTCATTTTCATAAACTAAACATACTAATAAAAACCTTAACTTTCAGCTTTAGTCTTTCAACTTTCTGTTCTTCCATAATCAAGATTAACCCTTCAATTATTGTCATTTATCACGCATCATTGAAATAAACTCTCCTTGGGTGAGTGGAAGGATTCTTGAATTCCTTCAAACAAAGGATTTTGATGTAATTCTTTCGATTCCAATTCCATCACGTGACCAACCAAATAAAATTTTGCGTGTAATTAATTCAATTCAAATTCTAATTCCAATTCCAGGAAATTTGGTGAAACAAAGGGAACCCCAAAGCTTTGAACTAGATTTCTATAAAAAGCTTATGGATTTCTTCCGTAATTGTACATTTAAAGCATTTGATGTTATGTCCAAATATGAATACTTGACGGGTGAGCACATGCCAGCTGCACACATGGAGATGTATAGAAGTTGCATATGGAATCTAACTGAACAAAATTTTCTATAAGAGAACACAAAATTACATTTGCTTTGGCTAATGATCTTATCAACATAGTATAATTATGTATATATTTATTTCTTTTCCATTAAACTTAATTTTATATGCTACTTGGCTTATCTTTGAGGTATGAACATGCCAGTCCTATCCAAGGACTGGACATAACATGATAAAATATAGTTACAAAGAACTCAATTGGTCCCAAGAGTCATCAAAGCTGCATTGATATCATGAACTTCGTACCCCTTTGAAATGACTATGTTAGAGTACTCTGAAGGGACCATGTCTTCTTTCTTAAAGCTTTCTTCACTGCGAAGAAGCTTTTCACTGCCATATTCCACTGAATCTTTTAGAATAACAGTCTTATGAAGACCCCCAAGCAGATCTTCGTAATCTGTATCCCTTTTTCTCCCACAAACACAAACATCTTGCTGAGCTCCATTCCCCATCTTATTGATAGATACCTACATGAATATATTGAAAGATCTGTAAGTAACCTTAACACAATAAAATTTTGCTCTAGTTATGTGTACGCAAACAAATTAGCCAACTAATGCATATTCAAGGAAAATGCTTGCATACCTTAATGCTTGAGCTCTTGATGCATATAAAGGTATCACATTTAACCTGTTTGCAGCATGTGTGAAGACAGTGTTGCAACGGAAACTTCTCATCCGTAGCCTTTGGCGCAGATCATCCACCCTGCGTGTCTACAAGCATAATATACATACTTATGATTATAACTTTGTAACCATTCATCTCTTACTATTGTTAATTATCTCATATATTGATATAGTACCTTGGCTCCTGGTTTGATGATGTATGTATAACAATGGGAGTTATATGTCTTTGTTTCTTCCACCATATTGTCATTATCTTCATTTTCTAACCTAGCAATTCTCAATATTGTTGATCTCACATTTTCTTGTGGCCATCGATAATCAGTGTGACTATCATAGTCTTCATCAGCTGTTAGATCTCTCCATGGGTAGTATAGTTCACTTCCGCTGCCACAAACCAATGCATCAAATTTGTCTGGATTAACTTGGCATTTTTTCAATAGTTCTTTTGTCTCCTGTAAACTTGACCCTGTCAACAATATAAACCCTATCACCCCTGGATTTTCAACTGCAATTTCCATCACATTCTTAATTATTGTTGGTAACGTCTCTGTGGGGTTTCCATTGTTATCATAAGAATCAATGGCTATTATATAAAGTGTCTGCCTTCTTCCTGGACTGTAGGTAGTGACTGATTTTCTATTTGAGGTGGACATTTTGGTGAAGGTTTCTATAAGTTCTTTTTGTCTGGTTGCTGGATCTACATCTCCGTTGGCTTTAAAGTCACCATCAATAGAGAATCTTAAAGACAGATCTTCAACATCTCGTAAGGACTCACTCATTGGTTCCTCATTTGTAGGAATTATCTTGTGACCAGTGGTGGGATGGCGGTTTCTGCAATGTTCAATATGTGAGAGGTAATTCCGGCAGTGTTCTGGCCATGAGAAGCGGTGGATGTTCTTTAGGCCATGCTTACGGCAGTCAATCCATAGGTTTTTATCTGCAACAAGCTTCAATAGAGCATCTTCAATGGCTTTTTGGTCATGTGGATCCACAAGAAGACCGTTATTTAGTGCCTGATTCATTAGTAATCTTTTGTTACACACATTTATGAGGTTTTGAAGGGAGAAAACAAATTTAGAGCAAAATTCACAACCCTTAAATGAGAGATGTTATGGATGCGTGTATTTATCAAGAGCATCGATGAATGATGATGTGATGTATAATAAGTCGTACCTTAAGTATATCTACAGGCCCACCATTCTTCGTTGCAACAACTGGCAAACCATAAGCTGATGCCTGCAAGTGACATGAAGCATTAGGGAGATGCTCCCTAGTTTCAATTATTAGAGTCTTATAACAATCAGCTGGTGTCATTACCTCTATGATAGTCAAGCCAAATGGTTCCACTAGAGCTGGGTTGATGAAAACACCCTTCAAGATAGGAAAACATCATGAGGAAAACATCATGTATAATAGTGTTAATACGGCGATGGTTTGGTGAATATAGATGATAGTTAGCTATTAAATAACCATCTAGGATAAGATAACCCTTGAATTTGGTTTCATGTTTCAAGAATGTCATGTTGCATATGAATAATAGCATCATCATCGTATATTTCCTCCTTCAATTAAAATTACAAAGTTCAACTCTGTCATGTAGTCTAATACAAATGTTTGACTGTTAGTCAAAATCAAACGGTCAAGATACCATTTTACAATGCAAAATAGAGAATCTCGTGGGTAAATAGCTTAATAACATGTAATGTTGCTAATTAGCAAAGATGTAGTTTTAGATTGGAAATTTGAAAAAATAAATTAGTTTTTCATTACTGTGATGTGCCTTGTCATGTGTATAACTATTCAACTTTGGTGCTTATTCAACAGGTTTTACTGATCGTTACCTTTGTTTTTGCAGCCAGACGATAAATATCAGGTACCTCGCTTTGCTTATGATGTTTTGGGTATGCCACCTGTCCATACAAGTCGTACCTATCGATTAGCTTGAGAACTGTGGTAAGAACAGCTGAACTGCTACTTGACATGTCTTCTATGTCATCCCTGTTCCTAGTATAAGTGTCTGCAGTTGAGAAATTTCCCAACCGATTTAAACTTTTGTATGTGCAAATTGACATCTATATCTTAAATGATGACAGATAGATGAATCGTACCAAGTTAGCTAGTTTTCGAAGTGGTTGACATTCTCCAAAGGCTTTTAGCAATGTGGTAACATTCTTTTTAGGATCTGGTCTTGACAATGCTAGGATCATGGGTTTGTGTGGATTTGTGAAAAACCTCATTACCTGCATCAGGTATAAAAATATGGGAATTAGAAAAAAAGATCAATATCATGGTGAATGGAAAAGAAGTTTTTCGCAAAATGGGTAGGGTGGGTGACATCAAAATGGGTCAAGATTGACCCAAAAAAACATTTTACAGTTTAATATAGTAATATGTTCATTATGATTACAAAAACTATATTTAACCACAAAAATCCTATGATTCTTATAAACCAATTTAGATTCACTAAGAGTATAGTTTAGAGGGCTGTGGATGAGCCAGGGGTCTCTTTGGGAGCAGCCACTTTATCCGTTGGATAGAGGTTTCTCGTCCCACCCTCCCCACATCCTACCGTGAGTGAGATTTATGCTGGGTATACTTATTTGTTTGTAGAAGGCTTTGGATCCTTTTCCTATATAACTATTATTTATAATTTTAATTTACCCATATGACCTGTTAGAGTCTAGAGATAAGCATAACCTAAATCGGCTCATTATTCAATATGATTGATATTTCCAACTTTGTTTAGATGTCTAACCTCAGTCCATATAGGAGGTACTGCCCTTTTGTTTAGAGCTTTATCACGACCAATTATGGATTCAAGATCACCATCACCTTCAATTGAATCTTCGGTCTTGACATAGCTAAAGTCCATGCCTGGTGGTATTACCTATTATTTCAAACACTAGAATATATTAGTCTAGATTAACAGTTAGGATCAATCGAATCAAATGGTAAAAAGAAAGTTCAGGAGATCATGGACTTACCACCATCCTAGGCATGTATCTTCCAAGACAGCTCACTCCTCTCCTTTTCCTAACCCTTAGTTTCCTCTCAAGCTTAACATCAAAACCATCATACAGGCCCCATTGTTCATCAATTTCTTGTCTTGTACTAGTCACCACCATTTCAGCAGCATCTAATGCCAACTCTTCACCTTCAATCCTTCTCATTATCTTATAGGTTGAGTTAATATCTTCCTTAGACAGCCTTCCTTGCTTTAGTAGCTGCTCAAATTTGTTTCTTCCAAGCGAGTGTCCAGTCAGCACCATCGGCACGTTCAAGGAAGCAGACAAACGGGCTGCAACTTCACCTGCATCCGCATAGTGACCATGAATCACATACGGCCACATCGGCTTCCCACCATCAAACTCCTCTCCTAAAGCCCTTGCCATGTTTACAATGTGGCTTAGTGCCCCATCAACAAATTCTGGGATGTAAGGCCATAGTGACTCTTTGAATATATACCTGAGACAAGCATAAAGCTAATTAAGGGGTTATGCTATGCATGTTGTATCTGCTATGAACATTATATGACTGGATGGGTTGACCCAAACATTTTTTTGTCCATTCTTATTAGAAACGTGATCACTAAAACTAAGTGAACATAATAATCATCTAGTAAGTTTTTAATAAAGTTTTTAGTGGTTGTAAGCATTAGAATTACACCTTCGGCGAGTGTAGAGTTTCGATCCATTAGACCCGTTTCTCTTTTAGCTAGATGCCTAGATCTTTATCAGACCCATTTGACTCATTGGGTATAACCATAACCCATTTTATCCCATGGATAAGTAAATGGGTCGAAACTGATACATCTACCGCACATACGAAAAGTTGGGGGTGTGAAGAGGAGTTACTTGTCACGAGGTCCACACGGGATGCGAACAATGTACGCCCCACAATTACCAGAACCTTCAGGTGGAGATGAGAGCATCTCAATGGGTTCACCATAACCATAGTCGACATCTGGGCATGCTATTTGTCTAGTCAGCAAGTCAACCCGTATGACACCTTCCATGTCAGCCAATGCCCGTGCGAGTTCCACCACGTATTTTACCTGCCCACCTGTGTCAGAATCCCGCCCAAGTTCCATGTTTTCACCTCGCACCAACCCATGAATGCTACACATGTACATAACATGTAACGGGTATCATTAAACCACATCTCATTGAGATGGTGGAGAACAGAAGATCTTAATGGCAAGTTTGTTTTTAGATTTCAAGTCTTAGGATATATACCTGATGAGAACAATATAAAGTTGTCTAGATTTGCTTTCGTCTGACCACATTAGCATTTCAGAGTTTATTCTTGAAATCTTGTTAACTGGTTGGGATTCATCCTTCTCTTTTTCACCTTCTGAGAGCTCTGAAAGATCTTCTGCAGCATCATGACGACCTTTTTCCCGTTCAAGACGACGATGTGCCAGTCTTTGTGCATCATCTACCGCTATCTGTATTTAAGTTACGAACTGATTAAACATGCATACTAGTGGTGCAAAAATGGGCGGGTCGGGTGGGTTGTGGTAATGAGCCAAAACAAGAAATGGATCGAAATGGGCAGATGGGTTTGGCCGACCCACCCGAAACACTATTTTATTTTTTTGTTTTTTAATTTATACATGTGTAATGTGTTAAAAATATTACAGAACTACATCACTACAATAGTAATCTACTCTGTTTTCATTAAACCAATTCAAAAGCATTTTATGCATTTGAATACATTTCGGATGACTTTCATGTTAGTTAACCCATTTGACCCTTTAGATAAGCACAATTTCTTTCTATTGATAAGCACATTAGAACACGATAAAAGAGTTGCGAAGTACTTTCTATTAAGTTCAAGCTCGTTAGCAAATTTGAAAATTGCAACTTCAGTGTTGATCAAAATTATGTTATTATGGCTGTTAATAAAGAAACCAGATTTGTATCTTCTTTAGAAGTGATTATAACCTTGATGATCTTATGATTTGCTTTGCTTTTGAAGATAGGGGGTTCAAACCTTCTTCTTTTTACGAGTAAGATGCCAAATCCGCCAACACATATTCTCCAGCCTATTGCTTCTTTCAAGAGTGTTCCTCGTTGCAATTACCTGCAAATATCCATTTTACATATCAAAGGTTAGTAACTAACACTCGTTCTTCATGTTATGCAACTGCCATAAGTAAAAGGAAAACATAATGATTAACCATGAAGTTTTTTTATTTAAAACGATCAAATTCTAGTCATATATCCCCTCAAACTTGCATAATATTTTCCCAACCAAAAAGAAGTAATATCAAATATACATGTTCGAAGTACTTTTTATTCATTAGATACAATATTTAATCTGATTATTAGACCCTTCTCCTTCACTTTAAACTCTTATATCCTAATGCAAGTTCAAGGGAATAACTGTCCTATATTTGAAAATGAGTATATTTGATATTATGATGTTTTGTTTGGTGAACATATTGTTATACCAAGTTTTGTGGAATATATTCCAAATATATAATTTAAGTGAAGTACACAGAGAGGGATAGATTGGACCTTGATCCAGGTTCGATGGAGGTCTGATTCATCAACACTATTAACAACTTCTTCAACAAAGTAATTGGTGGGACTGAAGTGCTTATCGCGCTTAACGTTGTCTTGAAGCTTTTCCAGCTTCAATTTTGTATCAACCCCTTCTTTGCTCTTTAGATTTGCTCCTAGATCCAATATCGCCTCCAGGTACCCGTTTATCCATTCGTTCCTTGCCATCTGGAAACCGCTACCACTACCTGGCAGCTGTGGTGGTGGTGGTGATATATGGGAGGATCAGAAGTTCTCTTGGTTTTAAACAGATATGTGGGAAGCCTTTGATGCCTTATAAAGGCCTCATGCCATACAAGACACAATATATATTATGCCTTGTACTACTTACTAAAGTTGTTATACAGATTCATTTGAGAACAAGATTCTTTTCACTTTTCACACTTACTTTTTAGCACAGAAGCTTATTTAACTGAATGTACAGGTATTTATATTTAAATTGTTTTGGAACATAATTTTTTTTAAAAAATAATCAATTTATTAATTTCTAACTTAAGAGATTTATGTAATTTGGATCCATTTTTATGGGTTAAATTTGTGGTCATGGTATATCCGTGATCATTTTTTATTGATGTGGATGTGAAATAAATAGAAGAAGATGGTTTGATGCTTGTATTTTGCCCATCCACTCATTTACATATTCATATTCATATTCTCTGCCTCATTTTATTATTAAATTAGGGGACTACAGCATCTATATTTTTTTTTTTTTGGTAACAAAATAAAAAGATTTCTACAAGTACTTATACTAATATTTCTTATTTAAAAACGAATGAATCAGTCATAATCATTTTTTTTTTATGTTTTTGTAGAAAAGCATGAATGAAGTTAAAAAAACAACTTAAGTATGTTAAATGGTAAAGAGTTGACAGTGCTTATGGTTTAAATGTGTAATCATATTTATGATATTCAAAGATAAACAGGGTGATTGTCAATAGTAACTGAAATAAAACATCTTTTCAAAGTTTCGTATTATATCTGTTACTTAAATTAATTATTTGTATTATTTTTATTTAACTGTAATCAAACTTAGATACGATATGATTGTAAATATAGCTAATTCGGTATATTTGGCAGATATGCCATAGTATTGGAAGCACTTCAATAATACTAGGAACCATGTGCTATTCCCTTGCTTTTTCATGGGTGATGAATGCTTATTTCAAGATAAATGTGTAATATTTAGGGTTATGTAAAATATACCACTTTTACTTTTATTCGGTTTCGGTTTCATATTGTGTGAGGGCAAGTTTAACAATTAAAAAGTACGTTTAACCAACTCTTTTAACCAAACCTTATTTTTTATAGTGCTTTCTTTGATGAAATTATTATTGTGGTTTTGCTTTAAAAATAAAATAAAGACCATATTTTTCTTACAAGATAGAACTGAGAAAAAAAAAAGTCAATAGTAGCAACTACTTATTATGGCGTACTCAGGCCTCCTAATTTTATATAATATTAAATTATTATGTAAAGAAAATTATTTTTTAAAAATATAAAAGACAGAAATTCGTAAATATTCTATGGTCCAATCATTTTTATTTTTCTTTCGAAAGCATTATCAAAGCTTTTACAATAGTTTACATATTTAATTAAATTATTTTGCTTGTATCTCCTCTCGTTTGAGAAAAGAAATTCCACCCATTCTATCCTTCTATATGCCCTTTTATTTTTTCCAATCAGTGGGTGTTACTTTTCTGATTAAGAAATTATAGGACACCAACCGGTAGATGGTTTTGCTACTTTGGTTAATAAATAGGTTGATTCATTTTGAAAGTTTTTGAGACCGTAAATCATGATTTAGTTAAAGAAATCGTGTAATAATAAAAAAAGGGATTCAAGCTTCACTAAAATATTCATATTAGGTTTATTATATTATTATGAGTGTTTCATATATTATAGAAAATAGTTGTGAGTGTACGAAAAAAAAATGTTATCAATATAATTGGGAAACACTTTTTATCCTCTCTATATATTTCTAATATTTTTGGAAAGTTGTTGTAAGTGGAGGGGAGAGAAAATATAATGTTAAATGTATAAAAAGTATATTTAATTGAAAATATAAAAAAGATAATGATTTTTATTGTAATTATATGGATGAGGATTGCTATAAAAAGTATATTTGGAAAGTCGTTTTATAAAAAGTATATTTGGAAAGTCGTTTTATATGTGATTGCTATAAAACGACTAAATCAAGTAATTCCATTTTGTGTAGCTTCTCAGGAACCCAAAGGATATTTTTAGAATTTACCTTTTAAAGTATAGTTGTGTATCATCACTTCAATAATTAATGTACTTTAGCCTCTTAACTACTGTGATCGACTGTTGTACACGTCTTACTTGCCCTGCATCTTTTGACATGCAAGTTTATATGAGTTTTACAATAAAAAAAACAACTCTTAGGCTTGTAGTTTAAATATGCAATTGTTTAATTTCTTTTTTCATGATGTAGATCTACTTTGCACCAACAAAATACACATATGTTAAGTTACTAGTATCAAGTTTTCTACTTTCAAGTTGAAAGAGAACCCAAATTTTTATAGCTATACCATTATTATTAGGACAAGTTTAAATTTTATATGCAAGGACATTTTGGCAATAGAAATTGCTAAAATATATTTTTTATTTTTTAAAATCACAGAAAAGTTTTATAGTAAATAACCTTATATATAACATGTCTTTCAGTGTCCTAGAAACAACTTCACTTAATTAAAATATCAGAGATATTTCTGTTAAGATCTTTTTATTAAAACATTATTTAATAATTAATTATAACCAATAATAGTTAAAAACCAAAATGACTTGATTATTAACATGATAAGACCATAATACGGTTTTGGTATGATATCTAACATAATTAGGTATTTTTCCTACATCCTAATTACTTTTCATTACAATGCTAAACTTAAAACCTAATTCGTATGCTTGTAAAATATGGGGCATTCAGCTATACGATTATTATGAAAATTTTCATGTTAAATATCTATTTTTTTATTTAAAAAACTATCATTAATTTTAATAGGTTTAAGCGAGCATATTCTTATTATTGTTATATGATACTTTAGGAGTTAAAAAATCAGTTTTGAATAATTTTTGCAAGAGTTAACATATGAATAATCATGTTAGAAAACTCATTTATTACATGAGTTGGATAAATCTAATTGTTATAACTAACAGTTTTCATGAATACTTGTCCGTTGGATGTCATCAACCATGAATAAAAGAAAAAATAATGAAGATTAAATAATTGTAATTACAATTAATCAAGATTTAAGAATTATAAAATTATAATTTAAGATTAGAATATAATTGAAATCGCCCTATGATTTATATAAATTTATTAGTGTTAATAAATTATTAGTAAAAGAATATTTATATTTTATATATCTAGATATTTAAATTTATTAATATTTATTCAAGATGCGAGAAAAAAACATACATTTCAGCGGAAGTCGATATTTTACAACCCAAATTAGTTATTTATTATAATAACATATCTAATGGTAAAATGCAATTAGCTAATTGTACGTTTAATTTTATCTCTAAATTACAAGATATGATCTTTATTTTGTTTATAAGTTATTTACTTGTCAAAAGTCAAATATCTTACAATGTATTCACTACTATAGAACAAAAAACACAAGTACATATTAACCAAAAGGTAACTATAAACGAAACATATTTAACTACATAGAAAAGTTACCTTTTGTAATTCATATATATAACCAATAAAACATTCGATTTGTTTGTATCTAATCTAAAATCAAAATAAAGGAAAATAAACAAATATGAGGGAATATACCCACCATCTTCCTTATCATTTCATGTGGCCATGCATTGAATCAATTCCTCTTCTCGTCATATGTTAGTTTCTTATCTTCTTTCTGGCCTCCCAATTCCATATCTAACCTATACCCACACACTTTGTTTTTTTAAAATTTTATCATATATATGTATATATGTGTATATATATATAGGCAAATTATCCTAAAGAAGAATGCTAAAAGATACCATCTTTTTTAAAACTGTTCTGCTTTTTAATTGTCTAAAAACTTATATTGTATTATTTGAATTTGCACCCATATATTTTTTAAAAGGTGTATCGTCTATTTAATTTTTTACTATCTATTTTTAAAATTCGCATTGTCCTTAAAGTTATACAATTTTCATCTGATGATTGAAATGTGATTTGTAGTTGGAAGGAATGATTTTTGCTAACAATAGATCAAGATTATAGATGAGCCAATTCCAACGCGGTTGTGATGAGTTCAATCATCTTAAACCAAAAAACTAGTTATTATTTCAACATCCCTCTATATACGTACATGTGTCTATAAATATCCTAAAAAATGTTTTAAAAATTGGATGCCTTATCAAACAAATATTGGATTATTTCAATTTTATTTATGGTCTAAAAACAAGATATATTGGGACCACATAAAAGCAAATTCATATTCTATTTAATCCTTTTTATTGGTGAATGGCTTTGGTTTTTTTATTATAATATTAAATGCAATGAAATAAAAATACTACACAAAAGAGCTCAAGAAGAATTAATTTATTGCTTTATGGAGTTGTAACTTGTAAATAATTATTCATACAACTTTCCTTTGTCACGATCTTAAATAACAAAACACGAATAAAAAAAACATTGTAGCAATGATTATTTCAACGTAAAATTCTAGCGCATAGGCAAAATATATGACAAAAAGGTTGTCACACTGCCCTAAACTGTAAGGCACACTCCGTTATAAAAGTTAGCATTATCACACAAAAAACCCTAAAAGTGCACTTCAAAAACTTATTCCATCGTAAAAATCTAAACAATTAACTTGATTTTGAGTACAACTACTTTTTAAGAAAAAGTTATATCGATTTTTGATAAATCACATAAGAAGATTTCATATGAATTTTAACAGTTTATCAAATAGTCTGGTTAGATATAAAATGTTTTTATGTTTGTTTTAATATATATTTTGAGTTGTTTTACATTGAGATGTACGTTTTATTTGAAAACGTGTACGGGTTAAATATGATACGTTTTATTTCGGCTGTATAAATCCTGGTTATTCTATATTTCGACGTAAATTTAGTTTGAAAACGAGTCAGGATGATTGTAATCTATACTTTATCACGTCTAATGTCATTTCACAACACGTGACTTTTTATATAAATTTGAGTTAGTCTACGTTTCGATATACATTGAAAAAGAGTTTGGTCAAATATGATACGTTTCCATTGAAGGTACAAATTTAATTTAATCTACGTTTGATGTAAATTTAGTTCAAAAGTAGTCAGGATGATTGTACTCTATATTTTATTACACCGCGTACAATGCCACGGCAACGCGTGGCGTTTTAAATCTAGTTATCGTGTATTATAGGATCATGTTTACACATGTATATTACCCAAAATGCATCATATGGCCACTAATGAGTTATGTACGTCATACCATGTTCTAAAACTTTCACGCCTTACAAATCACACTATATTTAGCTTAATGTTTTTAGTGGTTTGATTGCTTTTGTCGGTTGAAACGCATCTAACATTTCCAAACTATGATCTAAGCTACAACATGTACCCTGAAGGTGCCCGAGTCCAAAGCATAAGAACACCATCAAACGATCAACTTTGATGAACCTTTGATGAACATATGCATGCATGCATGTCTGCGTGCATATATGTATGCATTGATTACAAGTAATAAAGGTATATGGAGAAAGAGTTGAGAGAAAGAGAGAGGAGAAGGAAGCCTTGCTTTTTAGAAGTGGACTGTTTCAAAGAAAAGTAAAGAGACCATGTGGTCCATTGGTCGGTGAAACTTCTTGACGGGAATTAGCATAAGAATTACATAACCATGTCTAGTTGTACATCATGGCATAAATTTATGTTCGTTTCTGAAAGAAAACATCCAACTAGGAAAGAGCCCACCTTGAATATAAGAGCGTATTGTCACGACCCGCCAAAATGCAGGTCGCAACACCCTAATTTTTATCGGTTAGGGGCACTTACGAAGCAAGCAAGGCTGCCCGGAAAACTCCGGAACAGCCCATATAATTCTGCAGCAACATTGCAGCCTTGGAAGACTCTAGAACATCCCAGGACGTTCTAGAAACCGAGCATAAAAGGCTGCTATAAAAGAGCAACTTGTGCAGCCCTTAAAGACCACGGAACTCTCTAGAAAAGGCTACAAAAATCAGCCATGGAGCAACCATGAAAGACCATGAGAAATCTAGATAAATCCATGTAAATATCTTGTATTAGAATGATCTAGATTAGGAAGACTCTAGATCATATGAACTAGTATAAATAAGTGATGTTGGTAACTCATTTGCAACCAACCAAGTATTGTATCACTCCATATACACCTAAGCTCCTTGTAACATCAAAGTCTTGTACTTGTATTTGTAGTAATACAAGCTTATTACTTGTGTTGTAAACATACACCACAAGCGTCTTACTTGCGCACTACAAATCTAACGTCCCCTTACAAAGACTTCCGCTGCATAAACCATCCACCCGAGATCAAGAAGGCTGACTTAGAACGAAACTAAGTGCCGCACGTGAGCTAAAAAGATCAGTCCGTGACAAGTGGTATCAGAGCCGCGTCGACTCATTGAGATGGCATCTAATCTAGAGAAGGTTGTAGTTGCAAGAGTTGCCGGAGACGAGTCCCGTGGACGGGAGGAGGCTCGTAAAGGTGACAAGAGAACTCGAAGCATGTCCAGAGACTTGGTTGCAAGCATGGAAAAAAGAGTTGAAGATGTCGAGGTAGCATTGTCTGAATTCAAAAACGAAATGGAGGAATTCAAGGCTGAAGTCGATATCTTCAAAACACATACCTACGACTCTTTGCAACATGTTGAATTGTTAGGTAATGACTTCAATGAAATATGAAGCGACCTCAAACTCGCCCTCTCCTTGATAAGGAAGGAGATGGAAGAGGCATTCATAAGGGAGTTGGGTCAACTCAAAGCTAACTTTGAGAGGGAAATCAAAGACTTGCAAACCGAACTAAGTGTTTGCAAGCGCGCACTAGAAACTGGAGGTGACAACATAATCCATGCCTCTACAAATGTGGACATCCCCAAACCATCACCATTTGTTGGTAAACGAGAGGCGAGGGCTGTGGATGACTTCCTTTGGGAGATGGAACAATACTTTGAGGTCGTCGATATTGTCGATGAAGCCAAGAAGAGCAAGACGGTGACTCTTTACTTGAAGGAGACCGCAGCTTTATGGTGGCAACGAAAGCACATGGAGATTGATAAAGGTACGTGCACCATACAAACTTGGATTGATTTCATAAAAGAAATCAAGAAACAATTTTATCCGGAAAACGCTGAACACGAAGCAAAGATTCGGCTTCGTAATCTAAAGCAAAAGGGTAGCATCAAGGATTACGTCAAAGATTTCACTACCCTTGTGCTAGAAATTCCGGACTTGTCACCAAAGGACTCTCTCATATACTTCATCGATGGCTTACAACATGGGCAAGAACTGAACTTGAACGAAGAAATGTTCAAGACTTGTCCTCAGCCATCGTTGTTGCTAAAAACCTGATCGACCATAATGAAAGGCGATCACAAAAACCCGTCGTTATGGAGGATAACGATGAAAAAGGTGGGGGAGCGAGAACCCATAATAACAACCAAAATCGAAATCAAAGAGAAGATAATCGACGACCACCGAGAAATGGAAAGGAAGTACAAATAATCAAAGAATGTTTCCTTTGCGATGGACCGCACAATGCGCGAGATTGTCCAAAAAAGGCTAGACTAATAGCCTTGATCAGATCTGATGAAGAACAATCAGAGCCAGAAGAGGTTCGTCTAGGAACAATGCAACTTCAACTACTTAATTCATTAAGTACAGTTGAAGGCAAGCCCTTGGTGATGGCAAACCAATCAAACCATACCATGACCGGGGACAACCCGTAGACTGAATCAAAAGGACTTCAGTTCGTAAACATGGAGATAAAAAGGCAATCTATGAAAGCGTTGGTTGACACCGGAGCAAGCCACAACTTCATCTCACCTAAAGAGGCTTGAAGACTTGGCTTAAGGATCACCACACAAGAAGGTTGGATCAAGGCCGACTCTGGAGACACCAAACCCATAGAAGGAGCGGCATGGGGCGTAAAAACAAAGATTGGTACGTGGTCAGGCAAGTTGCATTTCTCAGTAGTCCCACTAAACGACTATGACATCGTGGTAGGGATGGATTTCTTTCGAAAAGCAAAAGCGTGCCCAGTAACATTCATCACCACCATGTACATCATCAAGGGAGACCAAGTGCACATCGTTACCTTTGAGCCAGATACAAGGCGTCGAGGCAAAACCATCTCTATCTTGGAACTCATGAAGACAGCTCATGAGGCATCCAGGTAACATGACGAGGACGTCGTGGCATTAGGTGGGGGAGAATGTCACGACCCGCCAAAATGCAGGTTGCAACACCCTAATTTTTATCGATTAGGGGCACTTACAAAGCAAGCAAGGCTGCCCGGAAAACTCCAGAACAACCCATATAATTCTGTAGCAACATTGCAGCCTTGGAAGACTCTAGAACGTCCCAGGACGTTCTAGAAACCAAGCATAAAAGGCTGCTATAAAGGAGCAACTTGTGCAGCCCTTAAAGACCACGGGACTCTCTAGAAAAGGCTATAAAAATCAGCCATGGAGCAACCATAAAAGACCATGAGAAATCTAGATAAATCCATGTAAATATCTTGTATTAGAATGATCTAGATTGAAAAGACTCTAGATCATATGAACTAGTATAAATAAGTGTTGTTGGTAGCTCATTTGCAACCAACCAAGTATTGTATCACTCCATATACACCTAAGCTCCTTGTAACATCAAAGTCTTGTACTTGTATTTGTAGTAATACAAGCTTATTACTTGTGTTGTAAACATACACCACAAGCGTCTTACTTGCGCACTACAAATCTAACGTTCCCTTACAAAGACTTTCGCTGCATAAACAATCCACCCGAGATCAAAAAGGCTGACTTAGAACGAATCTAAGTGCCGCACGTGAGCTGAAGAGATCAGTCCGTGACAGTATGCCTGCTTTGGTTAGAGGAGTTATGTTAGATTGACGTAAACACTTAAAACACAATGATCTTTGTAAAATGATTAACATACGCACAATCTTTGTTAATAACTAGTACTACACGCACATAATATGCCACATAACAATAAACAATGAACACAATGTTTTTCAAGGTTTTTCAGTATATAATCACTCAAAATTTTACAAGTTATAATGCAAAGCATGATACACAAAAGCAATTTTTTAATCAATTGTTACATTGAGGGAATTTATACTATGAACTAGAATTAGCTACTTGTAGACAACCAACTGAACAACCACTAGAAAAACTATCGCAAGCGTTTATTCTAGGGTTTTAGATCGATGACATCCAGGTCATTGAATACCATGATTGTGTCCTGTAAATAGATAACAAGTAAAAACAAAACAATGAAATTGTTGTAGTAGCAAAATCAAAGGATCCTTGTTTAGTGCATCAATAAGGTTGTTCCCCTACTCAACGGAACTAACACATTAATAGTAGATCGGAAGTTGTTGTCATTGAATATGAGTCTATCCATCATAAATAAATTATCTTTGAAAGCTTTTTAGAAATCAAAAGTGCATGGTCTATTAAAAGTAGACAATGTTATTGGTCGTTAGACTAGAGTTGAAAGCTCTATTTCTTCAATAGCATTTCTATAGTTTTCCAAATCAATATGTTTTATTAGCTTTAGCGTCAAATATCCCAACATTTTTCCCCTAGGATGATGCTACCAAAACTTATTATAATTGTTAAATTATCTTCTTGATCATTGAAATTATATCTCCATCGGTCTTTCCTTTGAAGGGTTATATAAAGGATTTACAACTTTGTATAGACTGCGTTTTGAAAGCCTAAAGACATTTAGCTCATTCATTCTTTGATTATCAACAACATTTATCTCAAAACCCTAATCATATATTTTAGCTCTCTCTAGTTTTGAAACTTCAGCAGGGTTGGTTGGGGGGTTTATCTTCTTCAAAATCTTAGGGAGGAGACTCTGCTTCTTTGTCTTAACCTTCCATGGTTCTTGCTACCACTCTAGGTAACATTTTTGAAGGAGGTTATGACTCATATCGAGATTGTGGTGATTTAAATTGGAAATGAGAAGATTCTAACTTCTCGCTCTTTCTAGCAGATACAACCTTCGCTCTTTTCTTCCATTTCTTCTTTTCCTCTTTTCCTCTCTAGCTAATTCTATTCTTTTGAATTCTTCAAAAAGTTTTACTTGAGATATGTCTTCTTTGAAGCTTTCCATCTATAATCTTTTAGTTATGTAATCTGTTATGATTTCACTTGGATTAAGAAGCTTTAATTTGCAAGATCAACTAGCTTAAACCTATTTAGGCACATGACAATTCAATTCTGTTGGAGCTATACAAGATAGTCTATATTATCAACACAGTCAAAGTCAACAAAAGTCAACGTCACGGTCAAAGTCAATGCAAAAGTCAAAACCGACACGTTCGAGATGAAGAACCGAGACAAGACGTTGAAGATTTAGATGACTAGGAGTTTTATTGTAATAAATATATTTTGTGTGAACAAAATATATTTATCTTTTTTTAGTCATTTTTATCTTTTATATGTAATTTCCATTAATTAGTCTAAGTCTAGGGAGCTAAGTGCAATTAGTGAATATTATATTACTATAAATAGGTTAATTGTAATTAGAGTTGGCTAATGGTTGAATGACCAATTGATTGGGGTTTTCACTTTGTACAAATCATATGTAATCAATAGAGATCAAATTGGGATCTTATTGTGTTCATCATTGTTTAATCCATGATTCTTCAATTATTTGATTCAAGTGTTCAACCTGGGCTAACAATTTGGTATCAGAGCCATTTTGGATCAAATTAATTGAAGATTTAAAGAATTATTGAAGATGTTTATCAAAGTTTAGAGAGAGAAAGTGGGTTTCTAGAGAGAGAAACTAGATATGAATTTCAAATTTCATCACAAACAGAAACAATTCACCAGATCTGAATCACATACAACATATATTGAATCTACATCATCTTTTATACAAGAAAAATCAAAGAAAATCTTTAGATCTGAAATTTTCTCTCACACATACTAGTGTGTGTATTCTTGGTGTTCTTGTAGCTTCAACATCTTCATCCAGCGAATTTAGCATCATTCTGAACAAAAGTTCAAAGTTTCTGGCGAAAATACAGTTTCGTCCGGTGAAACTCGGGCAAAATTTCCGGCGAAACTAAAATTCCTATGAAATTGCAAATTTTTCGACGAAACTAGAAACTCCGGTGAAACTATAAAACCTGCGAAATTATGAAACTTCAAACTGCAAATTTAACAAAAGTTCAGCGAAATTTAAAAAAAGAAAAAAATTGTTTCTACGAAATTAAAAACACCGGTTCCACCATCCTGCACCAACAACCACAACCAACATACACCAAACAGATTGTTTTCTGATCCACGTGATCTCAAAGAAGAAGAATCAGCAGCTGATTTCGCCGCCTAAGCATCAGAATGTCCAGATTTTAGGGTTTTGTTATTCGGATCGACTTCAAGCCCTTTCTTATAAGCTGCAATCGCATCGCCATATTGTCATAAGCTGTGACAAGCGGCACCTAGCCGTGAGTAGCCTTTGGACCACTCCGGCTTTAGTTCGACGGTCTTCTCAGTGTCGGAGAGGGCGTCGGAAAACCGATTCAAGGAGGCGTAGATGGCGGAGTGATTGGAGTAGAGGACGTGGCTTGTGGGGTGATGATGGCGGCGGTGAAACGGTGGTCGGAGAGTTAGTTGCAGTGATTATAGAGTTGGTTGAGGTGAAACGTGTCGTCGGAGACTCGCCGGAAAGGCGGCGGTCGCTGGACCTTAAAGGGTCTCTCTCATCCGCCTCTCTCTGTCTTCACACACTTATATGTGTGTTTTGGTGGGTGTAAGGGTTATGTGTTAAGAGGTGTGCGTGTTAATGGGATATTGGGCTAACATTTTTTTTGGCTTATAATTTTTTTTAAAAATTTATTGGTCGGGTTATACAATACGTTTAACCCGGGGAAGAAATACTCAACGATTTTAAAAGATTTATAAAAAAAATAAGCTGACCTGGCAGCTTGACCCCAGTTGCTAAGATTGCATAGAGTGACATTTTAAAAAAAATATATTTTTCCCGGGGGAGAATTATTATACAAGTTTTGGAAAAAATACTTTTGGGGCGTTTAATTTTTCAAATTTTTTAATAAAATGTCATCTTTAGAAGACTTTAAATCAGATAATCTCACAACGGCAGAAAGCCGGTTTGACTCTTTTGCAGCAATAAAGAAAGAAAAATTGACAGATTTGATTGATCGATTCTTAAAGGTGGCAAATAATCTAAAGAAGCATGTTCCAGATCTCAGTAATCATGAACCAATTCAAAAGCTTCTTGAATCGCTTCCATCTGCATGGAATCATCAAGTTAAAATGTTGAAGCAAGAAAGTGGTTATTTCGACACAAAACTTATGGATATGATCAACAGACTAAAATCTCTCGAGCTGGATATCCAAAGAAACGAATTTCAGCAAGCCGTGTTCCCACATCAAACCCACGCGCTTAATACTGAACTGGTTTCTTCTGTAACAAGCATACTTGATTACAAAACAGAGATGATTAAAAAGTTGAAGTTATTGAGAACTGATTAGGATTTAAATGTTGAATTCAAAGAAATTGTTAAAGAGAACTATGAAGCTTTGAGAGTTGATAATGACTAGTAAACCAGAGTCTGTGAGAACCGATGATGATAAGGCTAGAAAAGCTGATAAAATAGAGAAAGAATCTGAGGCTGATGAGATGCTAAAGTTCAAAGAAGAGGAACAACAAAAAATCACAAGGGTTTGCAACTGTGAAAAGAGCTTAGCTGTAGAAAAAAGTATCTTGGGTCTTCCTTATGAGACGGTTCAGGATACGTGTTCTTCTTCTTGCAAAATTCGATTATTTGGGATTTATAAGGAAAACAGATTGTTATTGGAAAATGAAAAAGAATTAAAAATAATCAATCAGGAATTAAAGAAAAATAAAATTGCTTATTCAAGGAAACTTAATGAAGCATTGGCTGAAAATGATCTTTTAAGAAGAACCATTTTGAAGCGTAACGTTGAAATTAATATTTTGAGTGAAGGGGCTGTTTTAGCTCAATTTGAAACGACAAAGCTTCAAACAATGCTTGATAAATAGACCCTTTCACACATGAAAAAGGATGAGCTTATTGCCAAACAACAAGGGGCACAGGTAAAACATGGGATTGGATATCATTCAGATGGTGAAACTGTATTTAATTCAGTTCCACCTCCATCCACTCTATGTTACTCTCCAATTCCCAAACTTCATTCAACAAATGATTCGATTAAAGCTACAGAAACTAATAGTTTAAATGCAGGCTTAAGTAGCGTTAATCTTAAAGAGGTTAAAGATGTGCATGATTCACCTGTAGGTTTGGGATTCGGTCTGATAAGAAGATTAATGACGATTCCACCTCTGATGCTCCAAAACCAATATCAGTTGCTTCTCTAACATTCTTCAACAAATTCCAAAAAGGTAACATTCCTTCGTTTGTTCTTGTCAGGTTTGTCAAAGAAGGAACAGTTGTCGAATCGTCAGGCAATCAGAATCCTATAACCGATGCTGACATAATAGGAGGTGTCAATCAAGATCCGTTGGAAGAAAATCTATGTATACGAGACTGGACAAGCTCAGATGATAAATCAAACACAGTGGATAGTGCCGGTTCCTCTATATCACCTGAAATTGTCAGGACTCAAAAGCTTCCAAAAACTGAATCAAGACCAATATGGGTCTCTTCTCCAACTGCAAAACAAGTCAGTCAACCAGTGAAGATCTCATTCACTGTTTAGCACAGGAAACTTCAAAACAAGCAAGAATGTGCAATAACCTCAAAGCAATCTCCAATTCCAAATACTGCACACGGGTCAGTCAAGCATCAAAAGCCTTTCAAGGCTTGTTTTGAGTGTGGAAAAGAAGGTCATGTGGTAAAGAAGTGCCCTCAAAGACTTGCTTCAAATGGTAAAGGCAAACCGAATTGCTTCTCCAGATCATGGTCTACAAGGGATGTTCCAGTTGGTAAAGGCAACACGAGTTGCTTCTCTGGATCAAGGGGTAAAAAGCACACATCTTTGAATGGTTGGATGAAAAACCCTTCATCCAAACCTTTTCATGTGAAGTCGGTTTCACATGATTCAAAGATGAAAATGACCAAAGGTTCAAAACCAAATTCTTTTCCTTCCAGTCATAAACAGAAAATGATTTCTAAATTTAATTCATTCAAATCCAATTTAATTGAACCGAAACAAATTTGGAAAATTAAAAAGAAGGATACAGAAATCCCCAATCTTTCCACAAATTATGTGTTGAAGCAGGTTCCTTATACCGATGACAACGGAACACCCATGACTACGATGCCCGGGGTTCTCCTTTCAAACTAATCTGTTTATGAGTGCAGGAACAATTCAGAAGACCTGTAGTAATCCGGTTCACTGACAGAGATTGTTCCTGATTCAAATTTGAGGCGGAACAAACAGGTTAAGGTCATGGTATTTTATCCACAATCTGGATTTTTATCTGCACAATCACAGTTCTCACTTCATAATCACTGCATATTTTTTATCATTCATTTCTTATCTTTATATCAATGTAGTTTGGAAGACCTTCTTCGGTAAATTTCTATTTTTGTACACTTTTTTATAAAAAATATAAAAAATAATAACAAAAAAAGGAAAAAACAAAAATGGGTTCGCAAAAATAAAAATTTAGGGGAGAGTATATCAAAATTAAATAAAAATGAAAAGAGAACTGGGAACTTGATTCGAGATGACTGAAAAATGATTTTATATCATCTTGAAATGCTTGTTCTTGCATGACTTGCATTTTAAAATAAGAAATGATAGTAACTGATGATGTTATCTGATTCGCATCTCATTTTTAATTGCAAATAATAGAAAAACAAATAGATTCTTTAATGATATGTTTGATAGACTCATCCTTAAGAATAAAGTAGACAACAACATAATGATTTAAATTAAAATATATGCTTAAGGATGTATGGATTTACGCAATATAAGCCATATCTTTGAGCCATGTTTTGTGTATTTATGTGTCTTATGTTTGTGCTAATCTCCTCTGCTGTACGGAAGTACTGACCTGGAGTGATGATCTCCTTTGCTGTACGGAACTACTGACGTGGAGCTCTCATCGGCACATGATTAAATGGTCATCTCCTTTGTTATATGTGAGTATAGACCTGGAGCTCTCACCATTTTGTTCTAAGTTGTGTTAAATCATCTAACGATGAATTCATCACAGAATGCAATATTCTGATGATAATCTCTTGCATACTAATGCACAAGCCTTGTTCCGTAAAGATCGTAATAAAATTCAAGAAATCATGAGGTTGGGTGAGGGTTTTTGCCAAATGATTCCAAAGTATTTAATCGAACCTTAACGGATCCTCTGCTGCGTATTGAAAAAGATAGGGCATGGGTTTAAATGGATAAACATATCAGCAATCGTTATTGATCTGTTTGACAATTTTAAAATCTTTCAAAAACTGTGATTAGATTCAGTTATCAGTGTGATCTCATTGCTTGTCGATGTTTAAATTCATCTTTGTGCTAAAGTATATCTTAAGGATGTGATGTCATGATCGATTCAGTTCTCGGTTATAAAAAATATATATACAATATAAAAAAATTAAAAATATTATAATAAATGTATATAAAAAATAATAATAAATAAATAAAATTTAAAAAAACTAATAAATTTTGATTTCAAAATTCTTTTAGGTCTTCCATATTACGCTTTTACAATTTTATCATTTTTCATGCTTTTCACAGAAATTGCGCACAAACGAACACGGGTTCGCTTGTTTTCAAACATAGATAAACACAGCTTTATTTTGTTAAAATGAAATGATCTAATTACAAATGTCGAGATGTGTTTGTGAATGCGTTTTAGATTTTTGCTGTAAGTGATGCCGATCATCAGTTGAGCAGTGTACCTGATCAGAGAACCTGTTCCTCAAGTTTGCAGAAGATACCGAGCTAGGAATCCTCCTCCTACATTTTCTGAAGCACTCGAGATTAGAGATTTGGGAAAGTTGTTCCAATATCTTCACAAAGAATGCACTGGAAAAGGGGGAGCATATAAATAGGGGGAGCTTATGAGATGAATAATCTTTCTCATCAGATTTAGAAAGCTTCAATTTGAAGATCTTTCTATGATTGACTTCTCGGGGCTGAATTCGTATGAAGACGTTGATAATGATAGACTAAGGGGAGTATTGTTGGAGCTGTACAATATAGTCTATATTATCAACACAGTCAAAGTCAACAAAAGTCAACGTCACGGTTAAAGTCAACGCAAAAGTCAAACCCGACACGTTCGAGATGAAGAACCGAGACAAGACGTTGAAGTTTTAGATGACTAGGAGTTTTATTGTAATAAATATATTTTGTGTGAATAAAATATATGTTGTCTTGTTTTAGTCATTTTTATCTTTTATATGTAATTTCCATTAATTAGCTTAAGTCTAGGGAGCTAAGTGCAATTAGTGAATATTATATTTACTATAAATAGGTTAATTGTAATTAGAATTGACTAATGGTTGAATGACCAATTGATTGGGGTTTTCACTTTGTACAAATCATATGCAATCAATAGAGATCAAATTGGGGTTTTATTGTGTTCATCATTGTTTAATCCATAATTCTTCAATTATTTGATTAAGTGTTCAACCTAGGCTAACAAATTCATTCATATCATATGCCACCTTCTCTATTGTTGTCTTAGTTATGTAACATACTTCCTTTTCATTATCACACTCCCATTCAATGATAGGATCATACCCTTCTAAAGATTGTTTGTGTAGACCCTGATTATGAACATGATGTATTGTAGAGCTTAAATTAAGCGGTAAAATCTCTATTTCATTATTTCTTGTTCCACAGGTTCTTACTAACACAATGATTTGTTGTATCACAACACTAGGAAGATCCAGAAGTTCACTAATAGAAGAGTACTAGTTTGTCACATTACTTTGCCTTTGAGGTATGGGAGTTGTCCCGGGCTCCTCGGGTTGCCACATCAGTTTTTTTGTTTATTCTTGTTTTTCTCGTTTTACACGGAGTCGTTCGTTTTTCCTAGTTCCCCTATCTAATCTAGATAAGAAGAGAAAAGAGGTAGTAAAGCCTAGTAAAAATCACCTAGTGAGGATTTTTCTTTCTCTCTCTACATTCAGGGGCTGGTGTTCCCACTTGGGGTTGGTTTTTCCCAGGAACCATACTATGTGCCCTTAAAACTACACATTGATACATTTTCTCTTTATATTCATACGGTTTGATCTTTGACCTTCTTTATCATTTCCTTCTTAACATTTGGATCAACAATCTTAGCCGTTGACCTCATAACCCTTTTAACCATGATTATTAGTTTTCATATTTCTTTTTTCTTGGTCTTGATACAAGGCTATAGGCTTTTTGTCATTATAAAATATATTACTAAAAGGGTAGTAGATTCTAGACCAGGAAGAGGAAGTGCGACCGGTATTTATGCAGTTGAAGGTTTATCAGTTAGCTTTTTGGAAGTTTGGGCTTGCTTAAGTGCCTGCTTTCTTCTCTTATAAGGTGGGTAGCTAATCTACTGCTACCTTCAAATTCATTTTTCTTATATGCTCAGCCATGGTGGAATTACCCATTAGTCTAAGCCTTTTCCTGAGAAGTCATAATACCTTAGTAACCGTATCATCTTTTGTCTGTCTTTTTAATAGTCTTTTTGGATTTCTTCTTAGAATTAAAAGATTTCTTCTCCATTGACATTCTTTCTTCATCAGCCTTGTTTTTTTATCACTTTTAGAGTAATTCTATAACATTTTCTTTTGGATTTCCTAGAGGCCAATTAAGGACTTAATCAAAGTTTCTGACCTTTAGAAATAGAGATGATGACAACGTTTTAGGATCCTCTTAAGAATTTGCTCTAGTCATAGCAGTCAGATTTGGTGGAGGAGGTGGATCCTTGGTGAGCTTAGAAAGATGAGTTGTATTAGCTTTGAGTGTAATTACTTGTTCTTTTTTTCTTTTAGCTTATTGAACTCTTCTTGCATAATCCTCATTAACATTCTTAAAATACAGTAATTTTTTAACTTATTGCTTAGTCCTTTCCTACTATATTCTTTAGACATAATTTTTTTACCTTTATCCTTTAAGCGAATATCAGAAAGGACTGATGCATGGAAGATAGCTTCCGTCGAAAGTAGCATTGGTTTTAAAAAAATATGCATTAGCAAATGGTGTAGGTATATTAGTTGTAACCACCATTTTTCAACATAGGAAATGATGGGCCTTCAATTTTAACATTTATATTGAGATCAACATTATTTTTATCTTCACCTTCTGCTTAACCTATCACAACATCAGTTAAGTCATTTAGTGCAGTCTTATATTCATCTCTTAGTTGCTAAATTTCTATTTAATTCAACTCAATAACACCTTCATGAAGAACTCGTGCTTAGGAGTTGTTAGCAGTTAGAGCAAAATGGCATGTGAGCAAGACTTTTGATAGTGCTTTGAGCACCTTGGACGACGTCTTCATTCGCCCTTATAAGAGTATAAATAGCTGTTTTATCTTTGTTCATGTTTATTTAAAGATCTCACATACTCTTCATTTCTACTTGGTATGGAGTCCTTGGGTGAGTACATGAAGGGAAGCATACCACTTCCTGCGATTCCTTATTACTTCTTTCCTCTACAAACATCTATATCCCTTTTTTGAGCTTTAGGGGTTGAGATTCAAATTGACTAAAGTCTTCTTCTTGTAGGAGGATTTATGATGAGGTTCTCCAAGAAGGAAGTTTGCAAGAATCTAAACTGACATACATCTTATGGGGTTTGTGAATTTTTTAGCTACAATCTCAAGATAGTCTTAAATTTATAATATATCTTCAATCATTTTTTATTAGTGGTTGGAATACATCCCAATCCAGAATCTATTTGAAGACTCATGAAAGCCCCATACAATTTTTTATATCTTTCAAGTGTGCAGCTGAATAATCTTTTTTCAAAGTTTATACTTGCTTGAGTCTCAAGAGTTACTTCATGGAGTATGAAGTATCATCTACATTTATTCTTCCATCCATAAGTGATGCTATATCTATACAACCCTCAACTTTCGACATGTCTATTTTAGAATTTGTGAAATTTCTATGGGTTTCGTAATTTTTATTCTTCAATTCTTTTTTATTTAACTTCCAATTTAAGAATTTTTTCATCTTCTGAATCTAATACATTTTTGTTGAATATGACTTGGCTTTAGATTACCCAATCTCTAAATCCATAACTTTCTTTGTTGAACTATATTCTTAGAACTAGAGATAACAAAATGAGTGCTAAGAAAGTCAAATAACTTTGTCTCAACTGAAGGCACCGGTGTGAAATTTTCACATAATAGATTAAAGGGCACTTCATGACCACTAGTTTTTTTCAGAAACTCAACAACTTCTGAGCTTGTACCTTCCCAACTTCATTAGGATCATCCTCCCTTCTTTGGTTAGCATCACCTTTAGTTAAAGATGTGCTTTGAAATGTTGAAATAAAGGGCATATCTAAAGGTTCTTATGGAGCAAGACGGAATGATTAGAATGAAATTGATGGTCTGTTTTAAAGGCTCAAGATTTTTACTTGTTAAAACTTAGTTTGTTCATTTAAAATGTTATTTTTCCTACATGGTGACTATCTCATATTCAAGATAGGCCACTCTAACACCCATTGAGGTACATAATTCCATCAATTCATTCATTTTGTTCTATTTTAGACTTCCATCATCTACAAAAGTGGAATCTTTAGGACTTGGTGGGACCTTAGGTATATCCTCTACATTTCTACCACCGGATATGGTTCCTTGGCACCATAAATTCCTCATATTAAGCAAATAACTCACAAGAATTATTCTCTGCACAAGTTGTTGTTATTGGGCTTATAATGATGTTACTACCACCTCATGACCAATTTATAATTCATGAGACAGGAAGCCAATTTACATTACTCTTTTCAAGACTCCTAAGGGCAACCTCTATGGTTTCAGGATCCGAGATAGATACAATATTCTCCAACCCAGTTAGCATAATCTTTATATATTTGCATATGGGAGCTAGTCCTTCATGCTAAAGTTAGGAAGATTGACATAGATCATATGGTATAAACATAGTAAGAGTGGGTATTTCTTGGAGAACTTTTTATAGACCTATGAGAGGGTCCAGTGCTAATAAAGGGAAACATTAAAAGAAGTTACTCTAGTGATATGGGTTTTCCGTTTTGGTATTCTCATAAGAATTTTGTGACTTTGAAAGAGAGCTTTGAGGTTTAGAGAGGGCTTGCTCATAGGAAATTAGAGGAATTTCCTTTTTATTATTTTGCATAGCTACGGTTTTCACGTTAGGCTTGGTTGGTGCAGGACCGTTGAAGGGAGTCAATGCAACAGTTACACAAGGTGGAGAGACTTAGAAGAATCAGCATATCAAATAGGAAATCAGCTTAGATGAAACAAAGAACACAAGTGAAAGAACAATACCAAGAACAAGATAATTTGGTTTTCAAGAATGATGTATATTACTCCTAAGTTCATACAAGTGTTACAAAGCTTACATAAATTTACAAGTTCTTGAGATACTTTATAATACATCCTACAGCCAACCATACTTTGAAGGCCAGCTAGAAACACTAATCTAGGAAACAAGATCAACGTAGAGTCAAAAGGCAGATTGCCTTTTGACTAGTGACTATGACATGCCATAGCTCACATCCTTATATATTACAAAAAGGATAAAAGTACATAGTTGAAAAGTTACAAACTTAACACCTTAATCGACAGTTGACAAAAGCATAGACTTTTACTAGTTGGTGAGTCTTCAGAGATGGTAGCGGAAAGGTGTTTCAGCTTTTGTCAAAGGATATTAGAGAAGACATGCCTTCTCTATCCTTGGAAGAAAACAGTCTCTGGCTTTAGAAGACCGATTCTTTAAAGATTCGAAAGACTTCATCTTTGGCTTCGGAAGAATTGGTCTTTTGGCTTTAGAACATTTGATACTTAGCATAATTCATTGAGTTATATCAAATCTTCCAAGGTACTTTCCTAGTACTTCACATATGCATGCTGAGAGCTCTTTGGTTACTCTTTGGTTACATCAGCCTCTAAGTGCATTCCTTACAAACTCCCCCTAGGCTGATGCTACTAAAATTGAAGAGACCTCTAAGTCTTGATCATCATCTGTTGACAATTCTCATCAGAATCAAGAGCATTCCCTTCATCATCAGTTAGTCATGATTCTTCAGACTCTCAAAGTATCTCCTCATATCATAGAGATCATGCAGAAACAGATAAAGTATGCTTGCCTGAAATACATGTCTTGACCTTCTTGATCTCTAGTGGTATACATGTCTGGGTTAGTAGTAAATACCCAAGACAAGATGGGTTTCTCAGCAGCAAGAGGTTCTACTATAAGTGGACTTTACTGAGAAGCCTCTTCTTATGCACCCTTAGTATGTTCTGACCCATCATGAGGTGTGGAGATGGATGCCTTAAACTTGTTCTTCTTCTTGTTGTCCTTTCTTATAGCCATCCTTTTCCTCTCTCTATACTTTAAATGAG
Organism: Flaveria linearis; assembly: GCA_024085815.1. Classification (NCBI taxonomy): domain Eukaryota; kingdom Viridiplantae; phylum Streptophyta; class Magnoliopsida; order Asterales; family Asteraceae; genus Flaveria; species Flaveria linearis. The sequence goes on from JABSNV010000784.1 coordinate 79,415, forward strand.
AAGGTTGGCCTGTGGTACTAGATTGTTCTTGTTTGTCCTTCTCAGTTAGGTCCTTTTCCTTCACAGGTTTAGAAGGAGAAAGATCACGACCTTACTATGGATTAGAAGATGAAGCTGGCTATGGTGTAGCACTAGGTCCAGGTTGTGTTGTCTCTTGGGGCTCAACCTTGACCTTAGCTTCAGGTGCAACCTGACTTGGTGGAGAATGCAAGTTAACTAGCTCACCCCTTTTGATCTTCTTCTTGATCACTCTAATGTGCTCATCCATAGTAGATAGAGACATTAGACTAAGTCTCCTTTTGAATAATCCATACGACTTCAAGAAGCTCACCATCTTTTGTCTATCAGAAAACTTTTTTTGATTAGCTCTGATGCTGGCTCTTGACTTTGTAGATTCTTCCCTCATCTTCCTCTTATCAACTTTTTTCTCCTCTAGCACTTGATGCTCGGTTGCTTGAGGTATTCAAACTCAATGTATTCATAAGATAAGGGAAGAAGGGTTACTTCCTGATAGAGGCCTGTGGCACTCAGGTAGGTTATCATATTTTGTTTGTCTTGTTCTCTACCTACCTGAGTTTGTTGCTCAGTAGCCACATCCTCTATGTCCAGGCTCTCCTGAACTAGGGAGAGAGTAGGAGCTTTATAGAGTCTCTTTCTTCTCCTTTCTTCTTTGATTTTGAGGAGTAGTTCTATATCCTTAACCTCTTTTTTTCATTTGACAACTCATTGTCAGCTGGTTTATTTAGTTCTTCCAAGGGAAGAGAGATGAGTTAATCAATATTGTAGTTTCTTATACCTAGATAGTTCAATCTGGTTGCCCTTAACTTATCATCTTGAGAGCTTGGCCTAGGGGCAGCCTTGATTACAGCTTCCATGAAGACAGGGTGTCACTTGAACTCTCTTCCCTTATCTTCCTCTTTATCTCTCTCTATCCCTCTCTCTCTCTCTCCTACTCCTCAATCTCCTTAGAGGTCAACTTTTTCTTCCCTTTGTCACTCACAGGCCTATGTGACTCATGGTGGAGAGAGCTTTGGCCTTTATTACTTGGTGCTGTACTTGAGCTCTGGATAGAGAGAGGCTATGAGACACCTTCACTAGCTGGTGCCTCACTGAGGGTAATGGGTGTTGAAGCAGTTCTAGTCTTAAGGTTCACAGGCTCAACTACTGGGCCTTCAGCCAAGGTTTCCCCTTCAAAGCTAATCTTAGGATCCATCTTAGCATCCAGTTGACCAACAGTATTGCCTGCTAGCCTCAGTTTATGTATCTTGGTTTTTCTCTTGAACTCTTTAATCACCCTATCTTGAATCTTATCAGCTAACCTTGCAGCTTGCCTACTTTGACTTGGGTTGGCAAGTAGGAGGTCAACTAAATAGGTCCTCTCATATTATCTCAAGTTATAGCAGTTGAAGATATCTTATTGTCCCTAAGACCTAGAGATTACAAGGGCTCTCCTTTCAATATCATACCTCCATCCTACTATTGGATTTTTAGCAGGGTCAGACGGGGTAGACATAGCCCTTGGTATGCCCTCCTCAAACAGTCTTTGAATCAGTGAATCCATATATGTGGGCCTAAGGAGGTTTTTGAGTATGGACAACTGCAAGTGAGGGTGGTTAGTCCTCCATGTCCATACTCTGGGAGGAACTCCCAGGTTCTGTAATTATAGGTAGGACTTTCTTCCCTTTTTGGTAGCACCACCCTCTTGTACAGGGGAGCTAAGGGTTAGGTCCACCATATCCATAGGTTTTTGTGGGCCTGGTTGAGTTCCTCTAATAGGTCTCTCAGCTAACTTGCCTTTGACATTGATGATCTCAAGTTGGTGGTCATTGACCCTTCTTTGTTAAGTTGGCCACTTGAGATTATCCATAGGTTTTTGTGGGCCTGGTTGAGTTCCTCTAATAGGTCTCTCAGCTAACTTGCCTTTGACATTGATGATCTCAAGTTGGTGGTCATTGACCCTTCTTTGTTAAGTTGGCCACTTGAGATTCTAGGTGACTCACCTTTGAAACTAAACAAGTGCATGATTTTAATAGTTTTACACCTTTAGTTGTAGACTCCCCTCATCTTTATCAGAAGAATCATTGGGAGAGGATAGAATTGGACCAAAGTCTTCTTCCTTATCACCAGCATGGAGTTCTTAACTGCTGGATTTTCCCTATACCATGACAGCTTCAGGAGAAGTGGCAATGGGCTAGGTTGCGATGGTTGAGGTCTTAATGATGTAATCACTAGCAAAAGTGATAGCCTCTTCCATATAGACTTCTTGAATAGGTTCAGGGAGGTCCACCTCAGTCGGGTTGGATGATGTGGGCCGGATATGGGTGATTTAGGAGCACGCATCTCTCCTTGAGTAGGGGTGAAAAAGAGAGACTCATGGTACTCATTGAAGCCCATATCTTCATCATTATCGAATTCAAGGTTGGGGTATGGTTGATTAAGATCTAAAGGCTGGGGATGGTAACTTTCCCCTGAAGGTTGACCACTAGAGTTTTGAGACTCAAATTGAAGGCTTAAGGCTGGGGTAGTGAGCTCATCAGGCTGAACATGAGGAACCTCAGAACTGATCAAAGAAATAATGAGAGTGGTATGCTCCTCAGGAGAAGTAGGAGCTCTAGTTTCCATTTGTAGCATGGGTGAGTGTATAGGGACCTGCACATCCTAAGTAGTTTATGCAGTGGTTCATTTGGATTTTTTAAGTAGGTGAGGGTAATTGTGGCTGTGTGGGTCGTGCAGATGTAGAAGGTGTGGTTTCAATATTGGCTTGTGTTGCCAAGTTGTCATATTGAGCAATAAGCTCTAACTTTTCTAGGACCATGGTTGTTTTTATCCTTGAGAAGCCAACACTTGACTTTCTTATTGTCTTAAAGATATCGGGCTTTATCTGTCCCAATTTAAGAGTGTTACCTGTTCCCTTTAACTGTGAGCCCAGTTTATAATTAAACATATGTTGAACATATGTAGGGAACATATAATATTCTAAGGAGTCCAAGTTAGCAAGCAAGTTGGTATAAACAAATTGAGAGTATCTGAACTTGACCCTTTGAACCATCCCATGGACTATGTAGGATAGGTCCTGAGGAATTTGGTCCCAACCTCCATTTCCGTTGGACAGAGAGTGGACTACATGGAGGAGGTAATTTCATTGAGAGGAAACCTTACCTTTTTTAAAGGTTCTTACTGAGTAGTCCCCTTCATAGCTCATCTATCAGAATGAGTTGTTTACAACATATTTAGGGAAGGACAACTTGCCTTCTTCATCATCCAATCTCATTGAGAGCTGATGGTGCCTAGACTGATGAAAATTATCTTCCCATATACTGTAGCAGATAGTGCCTTCTCACCTTTTTTCAAGATGACTCTTGACAGGTCCTCCAGAACTCCAAGAGTTGATCTTCATAAAATGGAGGGTCTTTTATGAGGGTAGTGAGGAAGTTTGAAAGAGCTAAAAAACATCAGACATCTGAGAAACCTTGATCTTTCTTAGATGGTAACAGAGCAACTTGGTTGTGTTGCGTGTGTAATTATATGGAAAAATTGGGTTGATTTCAGGGATCAGGGTTGGCCATATTTTGAGTAGCTTAGAAGTGAAGAAAGGTAAGAAAAAAGGCGGTTTAGGGGTGAATTTTGGTTATGAACTTTTACAGATGAAGGGGAAGGTGAAAGAGTGGAACCGTTAAAGGTATATTTATATAGATTAGATTTGAGACAAAGTTAAGGCAAAAAGATAAATTTTAAAATCCGGATGTCGGTCTTATCTCTGATAAAGTGCCTAAAAGGTGATTTTCTTGGAATTTTAAAAACTTATGAGGGTAGTTTGTCTTTGGAAGTTTTGTTAAAGACTTCCAAAGTCAATTTGACTTCAGAAGATATTCCTTATCTTGACAAAATTTGCTTTAGAAGAAAAATACTTAGAGTATTTTTACTTTTGAGATGTATTTGGTTTCGAAAGATATTAAACGTCAGAAGATTTATTCAAAGGATGAATAAAGCTTCCGAGGCTTAATTGCTTTTAAAGAAATTGTCCTTCAGAACTTATAAAATCTTTGAAGCATATTTAAGCTTCGGAAGATATATCTGAATTTCTTTTGATGTCATTCTTAGAAGTAGTTATTGGATTTGATGACATAATGTTCTTTCGAAGACAAATTAATGTCTTCTAAGAGAAAATATATCTTCTATTTTCAAAATTCTAAGAAATTTCATTTTTAAAAATTTTCTTTCAAAATGAACTGGGCTTATATAGGTGATGATATAGACAACTTAAGACACATATATTTGAGAAAATAATCTTGAGTTTAGTTTAAGAAAAATCTACTCAAAGTTAATCATCCCAATAGTTGATACAAGATACTTAAATCTTTGCTCATCAAAAGCTTTTGTGAACATATCAACATATTATTCATTTGTGTTAATTTTGACTAGTTTTATCAACCCCTTTTCAAAATTATCTTTTATCAAATGATACCTGATGCTGATGTGCTTTGTCTTAGAGTGCTACATAAGATTTTTTGTAATAGAGATAGCACTGTTGTTTTCTATGTGGATAGGAGCCTCTTTAAAGTTGAATCCATAGTTTGGTATCTAATTCTGAATCCAAAGCACTTAATCACAATAACTTATAGCAGCAATGTATTCAGCTTCTGCAGTTGATGCAAACACACATTATTGTTTCTCACATTGCCACAAGACTATCCATCCACCAAGGATTTGACATGCCCTAGATGTAGACTTTACAACCACCATAGTCACTATCTGTATAAGCATATAGATTGAGGTCAGAATTCTTTGGATACCAAAGGCCCAGTTTAGGAGCACCTTTGAGATATCTGAAAATTCTCTTGACAGCAACCAGGTGTGACATCTTGGGGTTGGCATGATATCTTGCACAAATACACGTAGAAAACATGATATGTGGCCTGCCAGTTATAAGGTACATAAGAGACCTAATCATAGCCCTGCAGAGATTCTCATCAACAGACTCCCCCTTAAGATCAGGTCCTAGGGAGTGGTTTCTGGCTATGGGTTTCTTAGCAACCTTACACTCAGTCAGATGAAATCTGGTAAGCAATTTTTGTACATACTTTGACTGGTTTATGAATATGTCATCGTTAACCTCCTTCACTTGAATTCTTAAAAAGAAATTGAGTTTCCCCATGGCACTCATATCAAATCTATTCTTCATTAGTTTCTCATAATCTTTGCAAAGACTTGGATTAGTTGACCAAAAGATGATGCCATCTACATAACTTGAACCAGCATTAAGTCATTCCCTGTTCCTTTAATGAAGAGTGCTTCATCTATATTACCCCTCTTATATCCATGCTAACAAAGATACTAAGATAGTGTCTCATACCACTTTCTTGTAGCTTGATGCAACCCATAAAGAGCTTTATCAAGCTTGCAGACATAATCAGGATGATCCGGTTCTGCAAAGCTAGGTGGTTGTTTAACATACACTTCCTCATCAATCACCTCATATAAGAAGGCACACTTGACATAAGGTTGGTAGACCTTGAAATCTTGGATGCAACAACGGCAAATAATATCTTAACAGCTTCAAGTCTTGCTATAGGAGCAAAAACATCAGTGTAGTCAATTCCCTTTTCTTGTGTGTACTCTTGAACAACTAGTCTTGCCTTATTCTTGATGACAAGCCCTCTATCATCTTTCTTATTCCTGAAAACCCAACTGGTACCTATTATGGTCTTCCCTTAAGGAAGAGGACATAGGTTCTAAACCTTTTACCTTTTGAATTAAAGCAGCTCCTCCTACACTGCTTCAACCCAACTTTCATTCTTAAGAGCATCATCAATCTGCTTAGGCTCAATCTGGGATAAGAAACAAGAGTGAAGACAAACATTTTTATCATGGGTTTTGTCTTCTTGTTCTTACCCCTATCTTAACATCTCAATGATGTTTTTGGTAGGATGAGACTTGGGGATTCGTAGTTGAGGAATCACAGCAAGTTGGTTAGATAGATCTAAATTGGTGAAATTCAAATTTGGTGATTGAGTATCACCCACAACATCAACACACTTATCAAGCAAAACTTAATCCAATGAGTGTGTGACGTCATTGATGTTGTCTTCTATGGAGTGGTTATCAAGATCAAGGAATTCTTGATCACTATCACAACCACCATCTCCTCTTACATTAGAAACTCCTTCATTTGAGTTCTGTGCCTCTGTGCTAGAATTTGTAGGCACCTCAAATGTGACAGCTGAAAGGTTTGTCATTGTTTTGCTGACAGAATTTCCAACTGTAGTGTTTGTTACCACCGGAGCTGAAAGAGTTTTTTGACTCGGTATTCTCAGCTCAAATCTTCGATTAGGATCTACTATTGATATGCTACCTGTAGATCCTAAAACATCTTCACAAGATTTGTTATAACAGTTGGTAACTAAATCAAGATCAAACAGCAAATCAGGACCAAAACCTTTCACACTGGGTGTGTGCTCATTAAAGGTGACATTAGTTGACTCTTCAACTACTCTAGTTCTGCGATTGTATACTCTATAACCTTAGATTGGGACAAGTATCTAATAAAGTGTCCATCATCTAATTTCTCAGCAAACTTGGCTATATGATCTTTGGTATTCAATATAGTGCAAGGACATCCAAATGATCTGAGGAACCCAATGAAAGGTCTCCTTTAGTGTCATAGTTCACAGGAAGTCTTACCATGAGTCTTGACCATGAAAACTCTATTATGAACATAGCAAGCAGTGTTGATTGCCTCTGCCCAGAAGGTGATGGGCAATGTTGAGTCAGATAACATGGTTCTTGCAGCTTTAATAAGTGTCTTATTTCTCCTCTCAGCATAATATCTTGCTGAGGAGTCCTAGGAGCACTATATTGCCTTGTAATACATTTCTAGTCATAAAATGCATCAAGGGTTTGATTCTTGAATTTGGTTCCTTGATCATATCTTATGATTTTGACCTTGTGATCAAATTGATTCTCTATTTTTAGAATGAAGTTATTTTAGATTTTAGAGGTCTCATCCTTAGCTTTAAGGAAGAAGACCCAAGTGTATCTTGTGAAATCATCTGTGATCACCAAACAATAAGAGATCCTTCCTAGACTCATTACATTGGTAGGGCCAAAGAGATCCATATGTAATAAGTGTAGGGGAATAGTGATGGAGTTTCTTTCCTTTGGCTTGAGAGACATTTTGTGCTGCTTCCCTTTTAGGCATGCAACATAGTGGTCATCACTTGTAAACTCTTTCTTGGGCATTCTAGTTACTAAATCATTCTTAATTAATTTATTCATATTTTCATAGTTTACATGGCACGTTCTTTTATGCCATAGGAAAGACTCATCACTATTGGCTTTAGATAGAAAGCAAGAACCTTCTCTTAATAAGGATGTTTCCTGCAAGTCCATCTTGTACATGTTCCCTTTCTTGGGGACTCTAAGCAAGATATGCTCCTGAGGAATGACCACCGAGGGCTTGAGAACAATGCACTCATGCTTAATAAAGAGCATGTTATGTCTCTAGCCATAAATTAGGATACACTCGAGAGATTGTACCCAAGCTCCTTAACTTAGTTTACCTTTTCAATGCTGAGCTTACCATTTATGACTCTGTCCCCTTCCAGTTATGTAACCACCTCATTCTCCTCTAAAAGCAACTGGCCTTCCATCAAATCTTTCAAAGTTTTGAAATAAAGAGCCATTGCCTGTCATGCGTAAAGAACAACCATTATCAATGATCCATATATTTCCTTTGGTCTTTAGCTATTCCTACATAAAAAGAAATGGTTAGTTATATTTGGAAACCTAAGCCTTGTTGTCAAAGTGAGCTGAAGATAATGCAACAATAATTGATCCTATATGTAATCTCTGAGGATCATTTTCGGTTATTGATGAAAAACTTTCAATCACATAGCCTTCTTCATCTTTCATACTATTTTTGGAAGGCTAGACTTGGCCTTCAATACTTTGGAATTTTTGATGACTTTTGATGTTTTGGAGATTGGACCTTTAAAAGATTTTGCATCCACTGCAGTAGACTTCATACTTTGGAAGCATTCTTTTCTTCTGAGACCAAATTTTCTTTCGAAGGTAAGTTTTCACTTATCTTCTTCTTCAATTTAGAGCTTCTGAAAGGAAGAGATTTTCCTTTTGAAGCTATATTCTTCTTTTTCTTAGAAGTTTTCTACTTGGTCATATGGATAGTGCTTTTGGGATTATAGATGTAATCCTTAGCAAAGTGAGAAGTACTACCACACATGATGCATTCAGTTTGCAAAATTCTAGGAGTTTTCTTCTGAGTAGGAGGCTAAGCTTGATATTTTTCCATTTCCATTTTCATAATCACAGATGACGCACTAGGCTTTTTAGGGTGAGGCTTGCTCTTGGAACTGGATGGTTCAGGCTGTGCAGCAGTGGTGCATATTTGATCAGCCTTCTTCTCTTGACAAGGATGATTTGGACATGAATTAGGACTCCTGGTACTATAGTCCATGGTTGAGTCTTTAGTCTTCACCACTTCAAATCTAGCATATATAAATACTTGTTTTTGCTTGGAGTTGAAAGTGGTCTTGATCTCATGGGCTTTCTTTGATTTTCTTTTGGCTGCCCTAATCAAGTTCTTCCTTACAGACTTAGTCATCCTTGGTTCTTTCTTCTCTCCAGGAGAATAGAGACCCTTCTTAGGATGATCTTCTTCACTCACTTCAGATCCATCCTTCACTATCTATTCTTTATCTTCATCTTCTTCTTGGATGGGGTCCATGAGGGGCAGCTCATCTTGACAAGTTTCACACCTTGGAGGTCTTACAGATAACAATGTGTGTGGAGGAGCTATATCATTTGATCCTGATCCCTGTCTGTTCTAATAAAAAAATCTTTATATGCAAGGATGAAGATAAGAGTTCTTGAAGGTTTTCTCTTTAAGAACACATTTTTCTGCCCTGGCTTTGTTGATTACAAGCTTAGCTTGACATTCAGTTAACTTGGTAATAAGATCTTTTATTTAAGTCCTGTAATTTATGTGCTCATGCTTAAGAGTTGAAATTGTTTTCTTTAAATCTTCTATTTTATGTTTATAATCATTTTTAGCTCTTTTAAAGTCAGCTTTTAAGATATTCAAGTACTCAATGTCAGATATCATTTCCAAGTTATAGGACCTATGCATATTTACTTTAGCAATGCATTAAGGAGTACATAGATGTTCTAATAACTTGGCTTCTTCATGGTCAGCCATCAATGCTTGGTTTGGAGAGACATCTTCAACCTGGAAACTCTAATCAAAGCCTCCATCTTCAACAGTAATACAACATGTTGCTTGGGCTTCTTAGTCTTTGGAGCTCCTTAAGTGTAGTTTGATCATTGTGCTTGGCCACCATTTGTTCTTGGTGCCTTGCACTTTCTTGCAAAGTGTCCCATTTGGTTACAGTTGTAACAGTTTACTTTGTTTTTATCCGGCCCAAACTTTCCACTGGTTGCATTACTGGGAAACTTCTTTCCTATTCTCTTATAGAACTTCTTGGCTCCATGAGTAAGAAGTGCCAATTACTGGAATATCTCCATGTACTCTAGATCATCTGGATGGATACAATTAAAGTCTTTAAGAGTGAAGAGAAAGTTACCACAACTTTCATTAGCAGACATAAAGGCTGGAGCAGAGATTGTCTTTTGGAATGGGCTTCCTTGGATGTAGCTCTCCCTTGGTGTTTCTGGGAAGGTGATGAAAGGACCCTTTTATGAGTTATTAGGGTAGTAGATAAGATGATGTTGTGATTCTCTACTATCCCTTTCAACCACATCGAGGGCTGAACTCTGTTGATTGCTGGAAGAGCTACCTGATGGATTTTGCATATTTATCTTCATCTGGTCACCACTAATGACACCATACAACTCTATGAGAGTAAGGGTTGAGTGGTTTTTAGTTCTACTAAGGGCCACACAATAGTGAGTTCACTATCTGGGAAGAGAGAACATGAACTTCCTCACAATGTCCCTATTCTCAAGTTTTACTCTAACATCCATAAGAGTATCTATAATCTTAACATACCTAAAGTATTATTGAGTCATTGTTTCACTTGATTTGTAGGTCAAGTTCTCAAATTCCTGCTTCAAGAGGTCTTTTTGTTTTTTTTTCTTCCTCAGACATAAGCTTCAGTGCATCCCAGAGCTGCTTTATAGTTTTACACTTCTTGAAGCCTCTGTAGATAGAATTCGGAAGAGAAGTTTGGAGAGCGGTCATGGCCTTCTGATATACATCAATCTTCTTTCGATCTTCCTCTGAGTAGTCAGCCACTTCCTTTGAAATCATACCACCAGCAGCAACAGCTGAAGTGGTGTTTGGAACTTGAGATCCTGAGACAACAGATCTCCACAATCTACAGTCTTGAGACTTGATGAATCCTTCCATTCTTTGTCACCAAGTATCAAAGTCATTAGGAGTGATCAGTGGATAGTTTGTCATAGTACATGTTTCCATATCAACCTTTAAGACAGCTGCCATTTGAGCTGATAAGTGTTTTGTGAAACTGAAGAGATCTAAGATGATAAGATTATACAATCAAGAGCCTAAAAAGCTATGATACCAATTGCAGAACCAGTGAAGGGAGTCAATGCAAAAGTTTCACAAGGTGGAGAGACTTAGAACACTTAGGAGATCAAATAGGAAACCAGCTTAGATGAAACAAAAGTACAAGTAAAAGAACAGTAACAAGAACAAAATGATATGGTTTTCAAGAATAATGTATATTGCTCTTAAGTTCTTACAAGTGTTATAAAGCTTACATAAAGATAAAGGTATTTGAGATACTTTATACTACATCATACAACTGGCCATACTTTGAAGGCCAGCTGGAAACACTAATCTAGACAACAATATCAATGTAGAGTCAAAAGGCAGATTGCCTATTGACTAATGACTATGACATGCCATAGCTCACGTCCTTATCAATTACAAAAAGGATAAAAGTACATAGTTGGAAAGTTACAGACTCAACACCTTAATCTACAGTTGACAAAAGCATGGACTTTTCACTAACTCAATCTAGTTGGTGAGTCTTTAGAGATGATAGCAGAAAGATGTTTCAGCTTTTATCAAAAGCATGTCAGAGACGACATGCCTTCTCTGTCTTCAGAAGAAATCAGTCTTTAGCTTTGGAAGACTTTGTCTTTGAAGCTTTAGAAGACTTCATCTTCAGCTTCAGAAGAATTGGTCTTTTGGCTTCGGAAGATTTGATACTTAGCATAATTCAATAAGTTATATCAAATCTTCCGAAGTACTTTCCTAGTAACTCACATGTGCATGCTGAGATCTTTTTGGTTGCATTGGCTGCTAAGTGTATTCCTTACACTTGGGATCCTAACTTCCAGCCTTACTATTTAGGTTGTGATTTAAATACATACAAGCCCTTAATAGGTTTTATAGGCTTTCACTTTTAGGAAGTGCAGCTTCCATGAAGCCTGACGAACCAACTAAAGTCGCTCCCCTTAGCTTCCTCCTCCTCTATCTTTACTCCTCCTCATTCTCCTCAGGAGTTAGTTTCTTTTTCACTTTGTCACTCACAGGCGTGGTGACTTAGGGTGGAGAGAGCTTTGGCTTTCATTGCCTAATTCAGCAGTCAGGTTTTTGCCAGAGAGAGGTTGTAAAACACTTTCACCAACTAGTGCCTCACTGAGGTACAAGATGTTGTTGAAGTGATTGACTTTGTGATAATGCTCATAGGTTCAGTCACTGGGCCTTTAGTTAAGGTTTCCCCTTCAAAGATAATCTTAGGGTCCATCTTAACATCCAGTTGACCAATGACATTCCCTGCTTGCAATTGTCTTCTTCTATGTCTTTCTTCCTCCATGATCCTGTCTTAAATTCTCTCAGTCAAGATGTCAGCTTGTCTGTGTTGACTTGGTTTGGAAAGTGGCATATTGACTAGAGAAAGGTTGTCATAGTAGTTCAAGGTCTAAAAATGAAGACCCTGTCCTTAAACTCTATGCAGTATAAGGCTCTTCTTTCAGCATCATACCTCCACCCATGTATTTCATTTGCAGCTCTATAGGGTGGGAATGACATTGCCCTCGGTATACCCTCCTCAAATAGACTTTGAATGAGTAAGTCTACATCAATGTAAATTTGAGGAGGTTGCTGAGTTTCGACAATTGCAAGTGAGGGTAGTGAATCCTCAGTGTCCATACTCTGAGAAGGACTCCCAGGTTCTGTGATTGTAACAACTTCCTCCCCCTTTTTTGGTAGCATCACCCACTTGCATAGGTGAGCTAGAGGTTAAGTCAATTACATCCTCAGGTTCTTGTGTTCCTGGTTGAATCCTCCTATAAGGTCTCCTAGCTAGTTGCTCCTTGAGATCAGAAATCTCAAGTTACTGATCATTGACCCTTCTTTGCAAGGTAGTCACTTGAGATTCCAAGTGACTAACCTTGGAGACTAAATAGGTGCATGTTTTAGACAGTTTTTGCACCTTTAGTCTAAGATTCCCCTCATCTTCAGTAGAAGAATCACTAGAGGATGAGAGAATTGGACCTAAGTCTTCTTCCTTATCACCAGCATATTGTTCTTGGTTACTGGTTTTCCACTACTCACTGACAACTTTAGTTGAAGTGTCAATGGGTTGGGTTGCCATGGTTGAGGTCTTAATGATGTAATCACTTACATAAGTGAGAGCCTCTTCCATATGGATCTCCTGAACAGGTTTAGGAAGATCCACATCAGTAGGGGGTCGATGACGTGGGCTAGATATGGGTGACACAAGAGTACTTATCTCTCTTTGAGCAGGGAAAGAGAAGAGAGACTTATGATACTAAGTGAGTGCCATATCCTCATCATCATAGAAGTCTAGGCCTAGAATTGGCTGGTTTAGATCTAGAGGCTGGGAATGGTAACTTTCCCCTGAAGGTTGTTCACTAGAGTGTTGAGACTCTGAGTGAAGACTTAAGGCTTCTTGGGTGATGAGCTCTTCAGTTTGAGCATGAGGAACCTCATGACAGAACATGTGTGAGATGGGAGTGGTTTACTCTTTAAGAGAAGTGGGAGCTCTAGTGTCCACTTTTTCATGTATGGGTGGTGATATAGGAGCCTGCACAGATTGAATAACCTGAGCAGGGTTTCGTTTGGATTTTTTTGTAGGTGATGGTTATTTGTGTTTGTGTGGGTTGTCTTGAAGTAGAAGGTGTGGGTTTAACACTAGCTAGTGCTGCTAGGTTGTCACCTTAAGCAATGAGCTACAACATTTTTGGGACTAGGGCTGTTTCTACCCCTGAGAAGCCAACAGCTGGCTTTCTCCTTATCTTGAAGATGCCGAGCTTCATCTGTCCTAATTTTAGAACATAACCTATTCCCCTTAATTGTGATCCCAGTTCACAGTTGAGAATGTCCTGAACTTGACCCGATGAACCATTCTATAGACTATGAAAGAGAGGTCTTCTGGAATCTGGTCCCAACCTCCATGTTTGTTAGACAGACTATGGATAATAACATGGTGGAGGTATTTCTATTGAGGAGAGACCTTCCTTTTCTTGAAGGTTCTGACTGAGAAGTCACCTTCATAGCCTATATGCTCAAAGTCGTAGTTTACAACAGACTTTGGGAAGGACAATTCACCTTCTACATATCCAGTTGTAAGTGATTGTTGATTGAAGCTGGAGTGATGAAGATTGTCCTTCCCTGCACTATGGCAGATAGTGCCTTCCCCCCATCCATGGTTACATCTTGGTAGGTCCTCTAGAAATCCAACAGTTGTTCCTCATAGAGTTGAGGATCAATGGTAAGGGAGGTGAAGTAGTGAGACAAAGAAAGAAAATGACAAATCTCAGAGAAACTTGGATCTTTATCAGAGTTTAACAGAGCAACCTATTTGTTGCATGTGAAGTTGCATGGAAAAATCTAGTTGCTTTTTACGGTCAAGGTTGGCCATTTATGGTAGCTTTAAGGTGAAGAAAGATAGAACAAAGGCAGTGGGTAAGAATTTAGGTTTTAGAGAATTTATGGATGAAGAAGATAGGAAAGATGGGGGAACCATTTGGTATATTTATATGAAATGGTCTTGAGACAAAGTTAATGCAAAAGAATAATTTTTGAAGTCCGAATGTCAGTCCCACCTCTGAGAAAGTACCCAAAAAGGTAGTTTTTCTTGGAAGTTGAAACTCTTTCAAGGGTTATTTGTCTGTGGAAGCTTTTGTGAAAAACTTCCGAACCCAAATTTTGGCTTCAGAAGATATTACTAAGCTTAGTGAAAATGGCTTCGAAAGAACAATTACTTGTAATATTTTCTCTTCCGAAGAGTATTTTGTTTTGGAAGATATTAAGAGTTGAAAGTTTTATTCTTAAAGAGAATAAAAACTTCCGAGGCATAATTGCTATCAGAAGAAATTGTACTTCAAATTCATACTTAGAAGAAATATTGTGGCTTAGAAATGTAAGCATTTCTTCCGAAGGTAGATTTCTTTTAAGTAGTTATAAGAAGAAACATCAATTCTTCTGAAGGAAATTTTAATGTCTTCTGAAAGAAAATACACTTGAAATTTTCAAAATGCTAAGGAATATCATTTGAAAAAGATTTTCCCCAAGGTAAACTTGGCTTATGTAGGTGATAAATTTGATAACTTAGGACACACAATTCCTTTTAGAAATAATATAGATTAAGTTTTAAGAAAATCTATTCAAGGTTATTCATCCTATAGCTGATATAAGATATTTAAATCTCTATTCATCAAAAGCCTTTGTGAATAGATCAGCATATTATTCATTTATATTAACCTTGATTAGTTTTATCAATCCATTTTTATGATTATCTCTAATTAGACAATACCTTATGTTGATGTGCTTTGTCCTTGAGTGCTGCATAGGATTCTCTGTGATAGAGATAACACTATTGTTGTCTAGGTGGATGGAAGTCTCTTTGAAGTCGTAGTCATAGTCTAGCATCTTGCAGCAGCAATGTATTCAGCTTCAACAGTTGATTCAGATACATAGATTGTTTCTTGCATTGCCATGAGACTATCCTTCCACCAATGAATTGACATCCCCCAGATGTGGACTTTGCAGTTATGTTGCAGCCACCATAGTCACTATCTGTATATGCATATAGATTAAAAATCAGAATTCTTTGGATTCCAAAGGCCAAGCTTAAGAGCACCTTCGAGATATCTAACAAATCCTTTTAACAGCAACCAGGTGTAACATCTTGGGGTTAGCTTGATATCTTGCTTATATGCATGTAGCAAACATGATATCAGGTCTGCTGGCTGTAAGGTACATGAGAGACCTAATCATAGCCCTATAAAGATGTTCATCTACACACTCCCCCTTAATATCAGGGCCAAGGGAGTGGTTTCTGGCTATGGGTATCTTTGCAACCTTACATTTAGTCATGCTGAATGTTATACGTATGTCCTGCACATACTTTAACTGACTTATGAAGATGCCATTTCAACTTGCTTCACTTGAATTCCTAGAAAGAAATTAAGTTCACCTATGGCACTCATTTCAAATCTATTCTTCATCAGCTTCTCAAAGTCTTCACAGAGATTTGTATTAGTTGAACCAAAGATAATGTCATCTACATATACTTGAAGCAGCATCAAACCATTCCCTATTCCTTTGATGAAGATAGTTCCATCTATAGTACCCCTCTTGTAGCCATGCTGACAGAGATACTGAGTTAGCGTCTCATACCACTTTCTTGGAGCTTGATGTAGCCTATAAAGATCTTTATCAAGCTTTCAGACATAATCAGGGAGATCTAGGTCTGCAAAGCTAGGCAGCTGTTTGACATACACTTCATCAATCTCCCTATATAAAATGCACACTGACATCAATTTGGTAGACCTTGAAGTCCTTGGATGCAGTAAAGGCCACGAATATCCTAACAGCTTCAAGTCTTGCTATTGGAGCAAAAACATCAGTGTAATCAATTTCTTCTTCTTGTGTTTATCCTTGAACAACTAGTCTTGCCTTGTTCTTGATGACAAGTCCTTTATCATCCTTCTTATTCCTAAACACCCATTTGGTTCCTATGATAGTCTTCCCTTGTGGAAGAGGACATAGACTCCAAACCTTTTGCCTTTTGAATTAAAGCAGCTCTTCTTGCATTGCTTAAATCCAACTTCCATCAATCAAAGCCTCATCCACTTTCCTTGGCTCTATCTAGGATAAGAAACAAGAGTATTTGACAAATATTTTTGTCATGGATTTGTCCTCTTGTTCTTACCCCTTGTCAACGTCTCCAATGATGTTTGTGGGGGGTGTGACTTATGGATCCTAAGTTGAGGATCACAACAAGTTGTTTAGATAGATCTAAATTTAAGAATTTTAGATCTGATAATGAAGTGTCCTCCCACCACATCACACTTATCAAGAGAAGCTTGATCCAATAAGCGTGTGACATCATTGATGTTGTCTTAATGAAGTAGTGGTCAGCATCAAGAAATTCTTGGTCACTATCACCATTACCATTTCCTCCTAAATTTGAAGTTCCTTTCATTGTGTTTTATGCCTCTGAGCTGGAATTTCAGCACTTCAGATGTATCAGCTTGATTTGTCATTGTCGTGCTAATAGGAACTTCACCTATAGGGTTAGTTATAACTGGAGCTGAAGTAGTAGTCTTGCTTGGTCTTTTCTGCTCAAACCTTGGATTACGATCTTCTATTGATGTATTTCCTGTAGATCCTAAAACATCTTCACAAGATCTATTAAAACAGTTTGTAACTAAATCAAGATCAAATTGCCAGACAGAACCAGAACCTTTCACACAGGGTGTGTGCTCATTGAAAATCATATTGGTTTGATTCAACTACTCTAGTTCTATTGTAAGCCTTAGCTTGGGAGGAGTCTAATAAGTGTTTGTCCATGACTACTTGATCTTTGGTATTGAAGATGGTGCTTGATAGAAGAAACCAATAAAGATCTTCTTTTGTGCCACAGTTCATAAGGAGTCTTACTAGTCTCTACTAAACTCTATTCTGCACATAGTAGGCAGCGTTGACAGCCTCTGCCCAGAAGGTGATGGGCAGTTTAGAGTCAGACAACATGGTTTGCAGCCTCAATAAGTGTCCTGTTTCTCCTCAAAGTAACATCGTTTGCTGAGGAGTCCTAGGAGCACTATATTATCTTGTAATACCCTTTTCATCACAAAATATGTCAAGGATTCGGTTTTTGAATTTAGTTCCTTGAACACATCTTATGGTCTTGACTTTTATGATCAATTTGTTCTCAATTTCAAATGAAATTCTTTAAGATCTTAAGAGTTTCATCCTTAGTTCTAAGAAAAAAAACCCACGTGAATCTTATAAAATCATCTGTGATCACCAAGCATATGAGGTCCTTCCTAGACTCATTACACTGTTAGGGCCAAAGAGATCCATATGTAATAAGTGTAGGGGAGTAGTGATTGAGTTCTTTTCCTTTGGCTTGTGACACACTTAGTGTTGTTTCCGTTACAGGTAAGCAACACAGTGATCATCACTTGTAAACTCTTTCTTTGGCATTCCATTTACCAACTCCTTCTAATTAACTTGTTCATGTTCTTAAAGTTTACATGGTATATTCTTTTATTCCAAAGGAAAGACTCATCACTGTTGGCCTTAGACAGAAAGCAAGAAACCTCTCCTGAGGGGGATGTTTCCTGCAAGTCCATCTTGTACATGTTCCCTTTCCGGGGTGCTCTAAGCAAGATATGTTCTTGAGGAATGACCACCACGGCTTGAGAACAACACACTCATGCTCATTAAAGAGCATGTTATGTTTCTGGTCACAAAATTAGGATACACTTGGTAAATTGTACCCAAGCTCCTTAACATAGTTTTACCTTCTCAATGTTGAGCTTACCTTTTGTAACCATGCCCCTTCCTGTAATGTAACCACCAGCATCTCCTTTAAAGGAAACTGGCCCTCCATCGATTTTCACAAGGTTCTGAAGCAAAGAGCCATCACCTGTCATATGCCTGGAATAGCCACTATCAATGATCCATATATTTCTTTCGTCTTCAGCTGTTCCTGCACAATAAAAGGAGAATTAGTTACATTTGGAAACCCAAGCCTCAGTGGTCTTGGTCTTTTTAAAATGAACTGAAGATAATGCAACAGTACTTGATCCTATACGAGAATCTAGGGATCATTTGCTGTTGTACGTGAAGAATTTTCAGTTACATGGTCATCCTTTATCTTCCACACCATCTTTGAAAGATTAGACTTGACCTTCAATGCTTCATAAGCAACTTTAAAAGCTTTGGAGACTAACCTTTGGAAGATCTTGCTTTTACTGCAGCAAGCTTCAGTGCTTTGGAGCATTCCTTTCTTCTGAGACCAAAATTTCTTCCGAAGGCAAATTTTCACTTGTCTTCATTTTCATTTTGGAGCTTCCAAAAGAAACACATTTTCTTCTAAAGCTTTCTTCTTCTTGTTCTTCTCAAAGTCTTCTTCCTTGTTATGTTGACAGTACTCTTGGATTGTAAAAGCAATCCTTAGCAAGATGAGAAGTACTGCCACACATAATACAGTCCATGTGCTTCTTTCTTAGAGTCTTCTTGTAAATGGAAAACTGAGTTTAATTACTTCCATCTCCATACCCATCTTTGCAGATGTTTGTGGCAGGCCTCCTAAGGTGAAGCTTGCCTTTGGAGGTGGATGGTTCATGCTATGTAGGAGTGTTACATAGCTAATCAGTCTTCATGTACTTGAACTCTTGGTACTAGAGTTCAAAGTTGTGTCCACAGCCTTTACTACTTCAAAAACTGTAAAGATAAAAACTTGTTTCTGCTTGGAGTTGTAGATGGCCTTGATCACTTGAGCTCTCTTTGATCTCCTCTTTGCTGGTCAGATCAAGTTCTTCCTCTTTGACTTAGTCATCCCTGACTTCTTCCTCTCCTCAGGAGTGTAGTGGACTTTGTTAGGATGATCTTTCTCCTCTTCTCAGACCCATCCTTCACTACCTCCTCTCATCCTCTTTAACACAGGATTTATGGATGGAAGCTCATCTTGACTAGTTCCACACCTGGAGATCTTACAGACAGTAGAGTGTGTGGAGGAGCTATCTTACTGGATCCAGTCCCTGTCTGTTCTGGTAACACACTTTAGAATGCAGGGATGAGCATATTATGTTCTTGAAGGTCTCTTCTTCAAAAACATGCTTTCTGCCTGGCTTTGCTGATCACTAGCTCAGCCTAGCATCAGTTAACTTAGTGATGAGAACTTTGATTTGAGTCCTGTAGTTGGTATGCTCATGTTTAAGAGTTGAAATAGTTTTCTTTAAGTCTTCTATATTTAACTTATACTTATTTTTAGCTCTTTTGAAATCAGATTTGAATATGTTCAAGGACTCAAGTTCAGATCTCATCTCTAAGTTATAGGACCTATATCTGTTTACTTTAGCAATGCACTCAGGGGTACAAAGATGTTCCAATACCTTGGCTTCATCAAGATCTGCCATCAGTGCTTGGTTTAGAGACACATCTTTTACCTGGAAACTCCTATCAAAGCCTCATTCTTCAACAGCAACTGCAGCTTGCTGCTTGGGCTTCTCAGTGTAGGGAGCTCCCTCAGTGTAGTTTGGCTTTGGGTTGTGGTTGTCCACCATTTTTCCTGGGTACCTTACACTCCCTAGCAAAGTGTCCTATTTGGTTACAGTTGTAACACTTTACTTTGCTTTTATCCAGTCCAAACTTTCCACTTGATACATTGCTAGGAAACTTTCTCCTTGTCTCTTGTAGAACTTCTTAGCTCTATGAGTGAGAAGAGCCATTTATTGAACTATCTCCATGTACTCTAGATCCTTTGGATGGATATAGTCCAAGTCCTCAAGGGTGAAGAGAAAATTGCATGTGCTTTCATCATGAGACACAAAAGCATGAGATGAGCTGGTATCTTGGAATGGGCTTCCTTGGATGTAGCTCTCCTTTGGTGTCTTAGGGAAGATGATGCCCTTGGGTGAGTTGTCAGGGTAAGAGATGAAATGCTGTGGTTCTCTACATCCCTTTCAACCACATGCAGTGTAAAAACGCTGTTGATTGTTAGAGATGCCAGAGGAATTTTGCATGTTCATCTCCATCTGGTAACCACTGAGTATGCCATAGAAATCAGTGAGATTGAGGGTCTAGAGATTTTCAGTCCTCTTAATGACCACACAATAGTGTGTCCATTCTCTATGAAGATAGGTCATGAACTTTCTCACGATATCCCTATTCTCCAGTTTTACTCCAACATCCATTAGAGTATCCATAATCTCAACAAACCTGAAGTATTGTTGAGCCATGGTTTCACCAACTTTGAAGTTGAAATTATCAAATTACTGCTTTAGAAGATCCTTCTTATTTTCTTTGGCATCAGAAGAACCTTCATACATCAGCTTCAGTGCATCCCAGAGTTGCTTAGCAGTTTACACTTCTTGAAGCCTCTGTAGATGGCATTTGGAAGAGCAGTTCTCTTACAAGAGTTACAATGCATAAGTTTTACAATACAAGACTCTGAGATACTTTATACTACTTCCTACAACCGGGCATAATTTGAAAGCCAGTTGGAAATTGAAAGACAACAAAATCAATGTAGAGTCAAAAGGCGGATTGCCTTTTGACTAGTGACTATGACATGCCATAGCTCACATCTTAATATATTACAAAAAGGATAAAAGTACATAAAGTAGAAAGTTACAGATCCAAGACCTCAATGTACAGTTTGCAAAAGCATGGACCTTTTCACCAACTCTTGCAAGTTGGTGAGTCTTCAGAGTTGCAATGGAAAATTGGTCAGCTTTATGTAAAAGTAGATCAGAGAAAAGCATGTTCTTCTAAGTCTTCGAAAGAAATCAGTCTTCACTTCATTTGGCTTCGGAAGACTTTGTCTTCAAAGCTACGGAAGACTTCATCTTTACCTTTGGAAGATTTGGTCTTTGGCTTCGGAAGATTTTATGCTTGGAATAATTCTTGTGCAGAGTATAAAGCTTTCGCAGTAACTTTGGCTTCGGAAGATTTTATACTTAGCATAATTCTCATGGGAAGTATAAAACTTTCGCCGGAACTTTTGGCTTCGGAAGATTTTATACTTAGCATAATTCTCATGCAAAGTATAAAACTTCCGTAGCAGTTCTACTTAGTACTTAGTGCATGCATGCAGGAAGCCTTTGGTTGCTTTGGTTGCATCAACCTATATATAAACCTTACACCTTTGGAATCAAAGCTCCTTTTTCTCTACACGCTTAAACCAATAGAGTATGAAGACATTCAACAATGAAAATCCACATATTCTTTTCACGGTGTTTAATAAAACCCTCCATCCTTATCTTCCAAGTGTCACAATATTCATGAGTGAACATTGGATGCTTGTTTTCGGGTGCCATTTTCTAGATTATACTCACTTTGAGTGTTGCTTGTGCATGAAACATCATAGACATCAAATCATTTGATGATGATTAAAGAAATCAAATTGATGATGTTTTGAACATTTTCTAGCTAAATATGATACTTTGCGAGATGGGTGTGTAGGAACTACTTAAAATTATGGAGAATTAGGGTATTGGGTTAAGGGGTTATCGGGTAACTTATTATTCTCCCAACTCAGCCTTGGAAGCAATATATTGATAATCAAGAATTATCAAAGTAATGCATGATCCTCATCTGAAGTCCTAATAAGAGTTTGCATATTAGACACTATCTTTTATGTTTGCACATAAGTAATGCCGATGGAGTTTAATGGATGAGAATTACCTCCAAGTTCTATGTGAAATAACAAAGTGAGAAAACTTAGGTAGACTAGGTTTGCTTGCTACACTTTGTTTCATCCACGATATGACATAGATCTTCAAGTATGCATATAAAAAATTAAATTTTATCCCGCAAACCAAGGCATGAATAATGGCTTAATTGTTTCATGTGGTTTGATCCCAATCACTAGTTTTGCTTAAAAGGAGTCATAATATAAATTAGACAAAAATCACGACTTAAGCCACACAAACTTTTTAAACAGGGTTCTAGTGCTGCCAGTTGGAAAATCCTCAAAATATCCAATTTTCAAGCAAGATTTGTTTAGTTTCACCAAAGAGAAATAAGTCTTACCTCCTTCATCAAGAAGATAATCGAATGTTGGTAGGGAATATAGTGCTAAGGAGACGTTTTGGATTCTGATCATTTGAGGTTACAGGGAAGCTAAAAACCATAAAAAAATCCTTTTGATTGTTTTGATATGGAAATAAAAACAATCTTATTTAGAAAAGAAAATAGTAGTTTTATAAATTGTTAAAATGATACATTTGGAAGAACTAAGTTATTGAAAAGGCCGGTAGCAACATAGGTTGTTGTCGATAGATATTAAGGTTTTTGTATGAAAGCATTTTGTTAATCATATATTCAATAATAAAAATAAACCTGTACAATAACTTTTTGAGTAGCATGTGACTTGCATGTGCGTGAATCTTTTGTAAATGGACACATTTGCATTCTTACTTCTTTTTCTTCATTGGACACATAATGCTTTCTTATGGCTTCTTATACTTTTAAGGTTTTAAGCCTTTTTAGAGTAACCCTCTCCTATACGTGTAAATGTTTTATATATCTTTCTTATGGCTTCTTATACTTTTAAGATTTTAAGCCTTTTTAGAATAACTCTCCCCTATACGTGTAAATGTTTTATATAACTGTAATTACTCATTTTGCATATGTAAACATTATATTACATCATGTTCTAGATTTTCTCTTTTGGTTCATCAAAAATACAAATATGGTATGTAGGGGTTTGATTTTTTTAAAAACATGTTTAGAGTAAGTTAAGAAAAGAGAGTGCAAAGTTTTAGGGGATTTATTAATAATTATGACATAGTTAAAAAACTAAAAGTATTAATTTCCTTAGTATACATATAAGTATTTATTTCTTGTATATACCTCTAATCCCTCTAATTAAAACAAGTAACTTAAATTGATTATACGAAATTGTTATTAACCATTTTCAACCATTAATGAAACAAGATCTATGGTGTTACTTGGTTTTCTTTATTTTCTTAAACTTATTTGTCTCGTTAACCTTTCCCTACAAAATACACACACACGAAATGATGTTGACGTGTGAAGTATAAGAAAACGACAAGACTTAACACATGTCTGTTGGTGATGGTACATACGTATTACAAACCATAAGGACAAAAATAATAATTTACTTAATGATGTTAATAAGTTGGAGGTAACTGAGACTGATTGCAAACCACAAAAATTAAAATCATGATTTTGAAACCTTTGGATACAAAACGTTATTTTACTAAATCACAAGAGTCAAAAGCAAAGTACACTTTTCTTTTTAATTTAAGTATGATATGAATATATCATTATTTTTAGTTAGAAAACTATACATGTTGTTTTGCTCACCGCATCACACGAACACCTCTAATTTTATAACATACCTGCCTCTTGTGCATATAATGAAAACGACTATTTAGTGATGACAGTCAAAGTTATAAAGGAGCTAAATATCTCTAATATCAAAATAATTTGAGGTATCTAAAGATGATCAAATGAATTATGAACATTAAGTTAATATAAAAACAAAATAAATGAAGATTACTTTAGAGTCAATTTGATAAACAAGTTTAAGTTGACCTCTATATATTAAAGGTTAATCTAACTCGTGAGATTAAACAAATCTATATTTATTAATAGTATTTAATTTTAAGATGTATAATGCAAATTAATAGAATAAATGTTTGTACAAGAGTTTATGTTATTAATAACTAATAATATGTAATTAAAATTTATATATATATATATGTATATATATGTATGTATATATATATGTATATATATATGTATATATGTATATATATGTGTATATGTATATATATGTATATATGTATATATGTATATATGTATATATGTATATATATATGTATATATATATGTATATATGTATATATGTATATATATATATGTATATATGTATATATGTATATATGTATATATGTATATGGTATATATATATATGTATATGTATATATGTATATATGTATATAGTATATATATATATATGTATATATGTATATATGTATATATGTATATATATATATATGTATATATGTATATATGTATGTATATATATATATGTATATATATATATATATATATATATATATATATATATATATATACACACACAAAAGATGTCAAGACTAGCTTTAACATATTAATAATTACTTTTTGCTTAAATAACAATTTACACGTATATACTATTTACTACTTTTAAGCTATACAATATGCAAATAATAATAAATAATAATACATGATGAATTGTCACACCCAAAATTTAAACCCCTAACTTTTGGTTAGGATGAAAACTTCATTTATCACTAAAAAAATTGATACCGAAACATCTAAGTTACTTACAAGTCAAGTTTGAGGTTAGTTTAAATGAATGACTTGTTATATAACTGTACAATACACATTTACATAAACCATGCTTATTTTTTATCTTCTCTTTGCACCACATTGACTTCCTTGCTCACTTCACATATTCACATTATGTCCGACTTTCTTATCATCTCCTCTTGGATTCATCAACGTCTCTCTTCTTTCTCCTCCTTCAAGGGTTTCTTCCTATCTTCTGAGCCATCATCAATACGATCGACCATCGTTGCCAGGTTTGATTCCAGAACCCTAGGTGCGATGGTGTGGTGATGATAGTGGTGTCGTGGCTACAACGGCGGTTGGTAGTTTCTAAGGGCGGTTATCGCCTCTAATAGTTACCTTTTTAACGGAAAATGTGCGACATTGCTTTGGGGGATAGATGTTATCTTAATCGGACCCACCTATTCGTTTTCCATCCAAGACCGCATCCCCAACCCCCTCATGAGAAACCCAACTTGGAAAACCCACTAGCGCAACTCTAATCATTTTGATTAGAATGATAATTAAAACCATAACATTAAAATATTTATATTTAATGAGTATCACACCTTAACTAGTCGGTCTAATGATCATTGCTACCTATAAGAGTTACCTACAGAGATTATTTTGTAAGGGACTAATGTTAGCTAAAGAGTATAGCATGAGGGCTCCAATGTAACTCAACACATCATATATACATCGCATTCCACTTTCCCTAGGTCATAGAAACATGACGGACCAAACCAAAGAAGAACCCACAGGAGTCACCGGAGAAGATCTCAGCACCACCGTGCCACCGCCGGATCAGAACGTCGAAGACACCACAAAGAAGCTCGAAAAGCTCACCACTTCATTCAGCATTTGGCCACCGTCGCAACGCACTCGCGACGCCGTCATCAAACGCCTCATCGAAACTCTCTCCGACAAGTCCGTACTCTCCGATCGCTACGGCGCCATTCCCTCCGACGAAGCCGCCGGAGTCGCCCGCCTCATCGAGGAGGAGGCCTTCAGCGCCGTTCCTGCTTCGCCGGTGCCTGACGGTGATGATGGAATCGAGATCCTTCAATCGTACTCGAAGGAGATCAGTAAGAGAATGTTGGAGTTTGTGAAGTCTAGATCTGTTGAATCGGTGAAAGATGAAGCTCCTGTTGATGCTTCTGGTGGTGGTAAGGATGAGGAGAGCTCTACTGTGGAAGCCTGATGTTACAGGTGTTGGTTTCGGGTGTGTAACTTTTATCTCTTGAGTCGATTACATTCTAGGGTTTTGATTTCGATGAATGTTTGATTATCAGTTTGTTAGATCTAGTATCGACTTGATTTTGGTTTTCTGTTCGTGGATTTCTGTTTTAATCTACGGGGATTTCTAGGGTTCTGGAGACCAATTATGTTATATGTATTATTTCCTCTTAAAATCATACTTTGATCTCTAGGTTTATGCTGTTAAATCTGCCTTTATGCTGCTGTAAACCTGATTGATCAGTTCTTTACTTTGTGATATCTTGCTGTTTTTTCATTTTGCAATAGGAATGAAACTTAATGCTAAAGGCAAAATCATGTTCTTGAGAAAGTGTTTTAGCCAAGAATCATTAGACTTATGAGTGTTATCATTTGAAAGCACTCTGATTGATTGGAAAGAAAACTAATGTATGCCAATTGAATTGTGAGTTTGATATCTTCCTAACCATGTGGCTGTCCCTGTCCCTTTGGTGGAATATGCCAATAGAGTTTTCTTTGAGTGAGTGTGAAGTTCAATTCATGATACAACTGCATTCCACCAAGTAGTGATGAAAATGAAGGTTGATGGAATAGGAAGCAAAAGCAAAATTAGATCTCAAGTGTGTCAACAAAACCATACAGCAGTTGAGTTGGAGTGGTACCCACCCATCAAAGTAGAGCATAGTGTTGTGATGGGCGTAAATATTACTACCGTATCTTGTTAGTTCGATCCTTGACCGTCCGTTGTTATGGTCGACCTCATGGGTTTTCGTCAAGGATGATACTAAGCAATGGGTTTGGTGTTCATGGGGTATCTTTAGGTGATGGAACGTTCATCCTTGGAAGCACTAGCTGTTGGTGCCTTGGTGGTGTTATAGTAGGGGGTGTGGTATTTCACACCCTAACACTATGTTCCATATCAACTTCACATCAAATTTTCCGTCAAATTTTTCTTTCACACCCCTTAAGTTTGGAGCTATTTTGGTTCTTGATCCTGGTCGGTCATTACCTTGATGAAAATCCACATTAAAAAGAACCTAAGTAGTTAATACGTATGTGTGGTTCATGGCCGGTGGGGAAGAATATGATAGCATATGATGGCAGTCGATGATCATCATCATCATCATCCACTTATCTTCTATCAGGGATCATTATCATCATCATCATCTTCAATCGATAATCATTGTTTCACAACACGTGCGATTCACCAATTGCAGTGTTTTATATGAGTTGATTATGTTCATGGATATGTATTATTGATGATTTTACTCACCCCTATAGATAAAACTACATCGTTTATGAAACAAAAAATGATGGTGTCCTAATCTATTTTTGGTCCAACCTGACCCAATTTGAAAAACCGTCTCCCAAGGGTCGAACTAGATTGGACCGACCCATCCTTAGATGGTCCGATTCTCGGTTCTTAAATTTCATTCATGTCGGTTCTTGGTTTGGACTGGTTCAAACCGGTCTGATATGGTTTTGGCTTATTGCACGCCCTTAAGTTAAGCATCTTGTGTTATTTATTCTCTGAATGTGTATAGTTTTTGTAGTTGTCTATATATTTATATAATGATGTTTTTTAATATTTCCTTTAGCAATTTAAAGGTGATTGGGTTTGAAATTAACTTTAAACTTTTAGATGTTTATATGGTTAATTTGGAAATTCTTCTACTTTTATGTTTATATATAAACTAGGTTAGTACCCCGTGTATTATACGGGTTGAATAATAAAATATTAAATAATTATTAACAAAAAATATTAAAAAGACGATATCATTTTTTAAACTTTTGTTTAATTTTTTTTGTTTTTTTCCAAAAAAAATTGGTTTTTAAACAAATTGTTTCAAAACAGTCTGTTTTTAAAAAGTGTCATTTTTAATGATTTCTTTACTGTAACTTTGAAATTTAATTATTTTGGTTTCATAAGAATTTTATTTTTTAAAGCCACATATTTTAAAATATATTGTGTTTTTTAAAAGTTTGATATTTTTTTGAAAAAGTTTCTTATTTTGTAAAAAAATTATTTATTTACAAATTGTATTTGTCGAAAGATCTCTTTTTTTAATTTAATATAAAAGTATTTTTAATATGAAAAGAATTAATTAATATCATTTTATTTAATGTGATATTTATTAGGAGAGACAAGCGAGAAAATAAAATTTTTACGAGCTATATAATTGTGACAAGTGCCAACTTAAAACCTTTTTTTATTATGATACATAGATTTTTGTTTTTAAGCATTTTTATAATGTCAGCTGGTATTTAAGAGCGTTTGATGCTTCGCCCAACGAACCAGTAATATCAAGCTTTTATAAGCATTTGATAAAATCTTTGCCATCCAGGAAAGATTAGAAAACATCGAACCCTTTTCATTGAGAATACTATCATGGGTTACTCTGGCTAAGTTATTAGAAACAAGATAGTCTTTTTTAGGCGAAGGGGCACTAGGCTATGTGCCTAGAAGAATTGTTCAAATCGTTCAAGCATAAGCAAAGATCCATTTGGTTTGATTTGACTCGAATTATTATATAATTAATTTATATATATACATACAAATATACAATTATATTTATAATTTTACACATAGCACTCCATTATGCTTAGCCCACTATATACAAATATACAATTTGTATATATACATACTAGATCAATCTACATGGTAAAAATTTAACACTAAATCTAAAAGTAAAAAGCTAAGCATCTAAGTAATAATCTTTATCCTAGATTGCCATTCATGAAAATGATTATAATCATAAAATCCAAATTGTAATTTTATTTTTAAAAAATAAAAATATATACTTTATTCTAAGCATATCATTAACAAACTATTGGTGATATGATAATCAAATTTTATTGAGATTTGCAACTTTTGTAACAAATGTTGCATATTTTAATAAGATTTGCAACCTTTCAAAAAAAAGTTACAACTTTAAGTAAGATTGGTAACACTTAAATAAAAAGGTTGCAATTTTAATAATTTTTTGCAACTTTTTTAAGAAAATGTTGCATTAGATAATTTATTGCAACTTTTATGTTTAACTAAGTTGTATTAGAATCAAATGCAACTCGATTGAAATAGGTTGCATCTAAAAAGTTGCATTAGTCTCTTTTTCTAGTAATGTTATGCGATGAAATGGGCAGCTTTTTAGAGCATAAAATCATAAAATCCAACATATTCATTGTCTCTCAATATATAAATTTAAATCGGGCGGCACACTAAACCCTAGAGCTGTCAAAATAGTTGGAAGCTCACTTGGAAAATTAATGCTCGAAAAATGTTCATTGGATTTTTTTGTTTAGTTGTAAATGAGCCGATCGATTCGGTTCGGTTTGTAAACGAGCCAAGCACAAGCAACAGTCCGCTCAGTATAGCTTGGCTCGTGAACAACTCTAGTACCTAGTAGCTACATAGCCATAACAACATCGCGCCTACCTTCGTATTACGAAAAAATAATCCTTATGGCATGTTTTTCAGATTGTTGAATGTGTCTCTACTTTATTCAAGAGGTCAAATGTTTAAATCGTGAAAGACATATGCACCATTAACTCATTATTTGTCTAGTGAAAACATGAAATGGTGTCACCAACCTTCACTAGTCTTTATCTTCGTATGAGTTCAATTTGACTCCAATCGCATCTAGACTTCACTTGCCTAATCTCAATCTTATGTACAAATATTAGTCATCCATCTTTTTCAACATGAGACAGTACATGGTGAGTTTATAAATATCATAAATACCATTAACTCGCCATTTCAGTCATGCTATCTCCTTCATCTCAACACATGCGTAATCACTCGATAAAGGGTATAATCATCATATGAACATTTCACTAGTACACTTTCAAACAACTCATATATGTATCTGATTAGTGTTTATAATATACAAGCACAAATAGATTGTAGTTAGATTCTACTTATCTTCGTCTGTAGGATTTAACCCGTTGCCTTTCAAGCCATGTCACTCCTGGCTTGACAACAAGACAATCTTTTAAACAATTAGAACACATAATGGATATTCATTTCATCTACAACATGAGTAATATAACACTTTGATTCTGACATATGTGTCCCAGTTCATTATCAATGCTCACGTTTGATTATCAACTTATTTATAAGTCATTGACCCATTACCACCTAATTTGATTATGCACCTTTGTACTACATATAATTTAATAACACCAACCAGGTTTATCATAAAATTATGTTCACTTGTTTAACCTTGTTAACAAATAATGCCATTAAACAAGATGTCGCACATATAAAACATGGTTCACAAGTATCATCGTTCAAGTTTCCATTAGTAACACCACCTAATACTAATTCCCTTTAAGATAGCATGCAACTACTTTGCACCCTAACAATGAAGATTTCATATTTTAAACACATTATCATGTGATTTCCAGCCATACAGATCCCCAATAAATCCCAATCGCACATCACAATTCGATTTTTATACATGGAACCGTATCAAGAAGTCTCATCATTAGAACATGGGAGATTACTTTCCAAAAATTCAAGAAATCAAAGGCGGATATTAGAATCACGTATGAATCATCCCAATTTCACGACTTCATGTAGAAGTTTGTGGACCGGTAAGGGGACATCAACCCTCCCTCCTTTTTTTCTCTATTCCTCTTTGATGTTAACCCATGCTACCCTTTTTACTACTTGGCTTAATAAGCGACTCCGGTCGTTGATAAGTTAGGTTAGAGGTTAGGGTAAGGTTTAAACAATGAAATAACCCATTTCATATATCTGGTACTCATAACTTCTTATACAGTATCATATTTATATTATAGTATTTATTTCACTTTATATTAACTTATTTTGAGGCAATATCTATTTAAAATTTTCAAACCTCATATAAATCAAGATATTACATATTCTAAATATTTCGAATAGACCTTAATAAATTTTCTAAACAATGAAATTATCAATTTCATTGGCCAAAGGTCACTTCTAAAATGGGTCAAAGACGATGAAACAACCAAACTAAAAGCCTAGATCTAGTCTGATTACAGTCATTGGCCAACTAGTCCAACCCACTAGCTGTGAGGATCAACCAGTTAATTCAAAACGACTTAAATAGTCATAACTAGATCGGTGGTGCTAGTTGTTAAATCTGTCAGTCCAGTCTGGTTGTGAAAACACCACTAATAAACACTAAACCAACTATGATGACTTTTAGTAAAAGACATTAAAATAGGTCAAAAGTGATAAACACTATAGATTGAGGTCTCAAGAGTAAAGAAAAGAATTTAAGAGATAATTAAAAGAGAATAAAATCTCTTAAAATATAAATAAGAGTGGAGTGAAGTGTATGGCCCTGAACTTAGGAGTATTCGCAGTTGGTCATTCGTAGCAGAAAATATTATATAATACATTCATGATAAAAAATTATAGCAAAAAACTTAAATAATTCATAACATAGCATAAAACGTGTAATAAATATTTGTCCTTAAATTAAGACATTGAGATAGTTTTGTCAAATTAAATATCAGATCATAAACATGGATGCCAGTCTTTGCTTGCCAAATAGCCTTATTCCCCATGCCATCCTTGGGTTTTATCATTTTTTACCAACTAATATGCATATAAAGTCATCATTGCTGAGTGAGTTTTAGTTTTATATAAAATACAAAAAATAAGCTTTTATTTAATTTAATGTGAACACATTTATCATGCATATCAGTCATATTAACTATCTTCTCGTCCTTTATTGTGTTTATTATCTTCATTTCATTCATAATCTTTTCACTTCTTTAGAACTAGGTTTGCACAAAGTAAGAGCCTAAACATATGATTGACAACAAATATCAACCCCTATCGGTATATGTTTGTCATGATAGCTAACCCTTGACAGTTGACTCATACTGCAAGGCACACAACATGCTTATGAGTAACGGTCCATTTGCCGCATAGTGCACGATGGCTAATTAGCCGACACATAAGTGGGGACTAGTCCATAGATTGCAAGACTTTTCAGTTTTAATTTAGGTCCTTGTAACATTTATTAAGTTCAATTATCATTCTTCTCGTCCTTAATCTTCCACTTTGTTATATATAAAATACTTTTAGGATATCTTCCATTTCATTATACACCATGGAGCATTAATTAATAATTTTATAGAATTAAGGCATGTGAAAGTTATACAATAGAATAATCACATTAAATAATGATCCACTTCTAGTCAACATTTATTTGGTATCCTAGATGAAAATATGAGAAGTATCCCCTAAGGCAGGTAACATATCCTAGTTAAGGTACGTATACAGAATAGTAACATGAATGCTTTAAATAGTAACGTAAACCCTTTGAAATGTAACGTGAATGCTTTGAATAGTAACACAAATGCATTGAACAGTAACACAAATTAATTGAATCGTGCTAGTTTGGTGAATAGTGCTAATTTTCATACTAAAACTTCACAAGCGAGCATAATTTCTCATATAAAATCATTGTTTCATAAAAAACAATATATAAGTATGCATATTGGCCCTAAAGTAAGTAAAAAAGTAAAAACAAGGATCTAGAACTCACATTTCAAAGCTTTCGAGCAAAACCCTAAAACCGAGAGGTTAAAACCCGGTATCTACACAAATGCACATGTAAAATTTCAGCCTTTATTCTATGAACACATCATAAATATCATTCAAGTCTAGAGATAGCTTAGATCTATAAAGCAGTATAATAAAGTTATACTATTTTTCTTGTTCTTCAACTTTCTTAGTCTAAAATCAAAGCTCTCTTTAGTTCTTTAGGAATGTTTCAAGCACAAAAAACATTTATAGGGGCTGTTCCCTTCCTTTTATACCCTCATATTAGGATAAATGTTTCATTCGCCCACCTTTTGCCCCTTGACTTATATTAAAATTACACCTTATATTTTTAGCTATTTTTTTTGAAATTTCAGGTGTTACAAGTCTATCCTTTCTTATTTAGGTGTGTCCCCAAAACTTACTGAACTTTGAAGATTTTGGATAGTGTCGTTACATCTCCTCCTGTAATTTCCTTGTTGCTTCTAATCCCTTTTGATGTTTCCACTACATCTTAACTTGGCTAATCACTTTATTCTGTAATTGCTTTTCTTTCCAATCTAGTATAGCCATTGATTGTTTCACATAATTCAGTCTTTCATCCACCTCAATATCAGTGATGGGAACAATCACATTATCTTCCATAAAACGCTTATGCAAGTGAGGTACATGCACTACTAGAAAAATCGCAAAAGATGACGCGCATTGCGCGTCATCTTGGGGGTCAGATGACGCGCAAATGCGTGTCAAGGAAGGGGTAGTCATAAATGATAGATGACGCGCATCCGCGCGTCATCTTTTTATGACGCGCAAACGATGACGCGCATTTTATGACGTGCAAACGATGACGGGCAATGCGCGTCAAGGAAGGGGTAGTCATAAATGAATAGATGACGCACATGCGTGTGTCATCTATGAAATTTTTATGACGTGCAAAAGATGACGCGCAATGCACGTCATAAAATTAGCTGCATTTTTTAATTTTTTTTATTTCTAATAAATTTACCTGTTGTTTTCTAAAACAAATTGTAGAATAACATTAAAAGCGAAATCCATTAAATACCAACAAAGTTTACAAGTCCATTAAAAGCGAAATCCATTACAAAAGTTGGTAATTAACAACTACAAAGCATAAAGAAGTCCAAATTCAATACAAGTCAAATACTAATAACAACACAAGTCCAAATATATCCTTTCAGGCCTACATATAAATGAAATTCAATACGTAGCGCGCCCAGTCTTCACGAACATCATCTAAATCACCATCTGTATATTCTTCTTTGCCTTCTCCAACCTAAGACAAAACCAATTTCATCAAATTAAACTTGTCAGTTTTGACCCAAGTGATATACAATTTAAATAAGTGATATATCCAATTAAAACAAATAGCATCAGTGACTTTCATATCCATTACATATTCAATAAGAAAGAAAACAATAATCATCAAAACCTTCTTATAGAAACTTGGGATTGTGCCAGCTTCAACACTCTTTTGTTGCTTTTCTTTAAAAATATCAAGCAAAATTCTTTTTGTTTCAAGCTCTGCAAAACAAGGTAGGTGCACTCCAGTTAAATAGCAATTAGCTACCAACAGATTACCTAATTTGATCATAACAAAACTGGAACTGCCACAAAGTAATTATAGAATTGCCAAAAAAGAATAACAAATTTTTTATAACTGTATAGCACAAGTATAATAATAGAATGAATGCACACAATTGCATAAATAGAGACACACACAAGATGAACAAAGATGTTAGATGCTTTTTAAAAAATGGTGAAAACTCACCCAACTTTTTCAAGATATAGAAGAGGGATCCTTCTCCTTCATGACCGATCAAGTGACCAAGATACCTGCTTGGTCCTTCCATGTAATGATGAATGCCAGGTGTAATTGGCCATGTAATTCTCAGCTTATGGCCACGTTTTATAGGGATGGTTTTAACAATAACCTAAGAAACAAAAGCAACAAAATAAGAACAAATGTTCAAAAGAGCAAAGAGACTATACCTTTATGCAGTAATCATATTTTCACTAATCTGATACTTAGAAAAGTGGAAGAATGAAGATTGTAATCAAATAGATTTACAAGCTAAATAATTAACATCGTTTATGTAAATGCCTGAAGATGTTCAGAGCAGGGTTGACCAGGGAAACTAAGCTGCTTACGATTAATATTTCTTATTTCTTGAAATTTGCTAAGTACACTGCTCTCAATTTTATCCAGGCTTTCTGAAGGTATTAAAAATTACAAATGAGTTAATGACACATGCTCATGAATTACGTCAATAAGACTATTAACATTAACACATACATACCTTTTGCATACACAACTAGATTCATGATGTTAGCTGAGTAATATTCATCGTAGAACTTGAGAAGTTCATCCCTTGTATCTACACGTCTTGCCTTTGGCCTTACTTCAAGTGTATCCCAGTTCCCTATTCATGACATGAGATGCAAAATAAATGTTATGGAGGTGTTTAAATTTCAAT
This sequence comes from Flaveria linearis, assembly GCA_024085815.1. Classification (NCBI taxonomy): domain Eukaryota; kingdom Viridiplantae; phylum Streptophyta; class Magnoliopsida; order Asterales; family Asteraceae; genus Flaveria; species Flaveria linearis. Next base: position 113,997 of record JABSNV010000784.1, read on the forward strand.
TATGGAAAGGCATAGGTATTTAACGGAATTTTTTCTAGGAAAACATGAAAATTGGAAAACATGTTCAAAATAAATGTTTTCATGAGAACTTTTCATAGAAAACAGAAAACTAAATTTTCTACGCTACAGCTATAACTAAGAAAAATAGATTTAAATACCAAAAAACATGACAGGAAAACTCAATTCCACAAGCATACCAAACAAAGAAAGCAGTATGCAAGGATTCTGATTGTCAAGAGTTTTTCTTTATACATTGTAGCTTACCATGGCACTTGATGTACAATAATAATACTTTTTTACAGACTTATGCAAGAAGGTTTAAATGCTAACCTGTGCTGAACTTGTGGTATGGATGATCTTCTGCACTAAGATGTTTTTGCAGCTGCAAAATATGGTAGCCAAAGAAGTTAGAACTTCAGATTTCTCTTCATGTAGAACTTATATATACCATTGGTGTGTGGAAACAAGTAAACATTACCTGATTTATTCTCCACACATCAGAGAGTAAATTCTTCTGATTCTCTGTATAAAACAAGTGGAAGGAGGGAGTGAATAAAACTATTAACTAAAATATATAGTAACAAAACAACCAAGCCACTAAAATGATGCTAACCCGAGTCAACAACTTTTATTTCCCTAGTAGTTGCATCAGATGACATCAGTGGTTTGATAAAGAACTGTGCGAATCTATACAAGAAATTAACGAAAGCCACGTTAAATTAACACAGGCCAACAGATTACCTAATTTGATCATAACAAAACTGGAACTGCCACAAAGTAATTATAGAATTGCCAAAAAAGAATAACATGTACCTATCCAAAGCCTCTTCAAAACAGTCAGCGTTAACATCAAAGAAATAGTTGGTGTGCTCAGAAGATGTATAGGCGTTGGTACGACCTCCGTGCTAATAACAAGTATGAGATCATACACACATGGCATTTAGTTCTAAAACATCTACTTAACATATGAACATGTGTGAAGAAGATGTTCCCATGGAACAGCATGTGTTTTCAAATAGGAGAAAGGTATAAAGCACCTCGGATATGTATGTAGAGTAACTATCCTCCAAAGGATACTTCTCACTTGCAAAGAACAGCATGTGCTCTGCAATTAAATATTAAATGAAACAAAAGTTAGCTTAAAATCATCTTTAAATGACCCCTGGACTTACTACTCTGATATACCCTGTGAACTCCAAAACCAGGTATATGGACAATTCTGCATAAACTATAGATAACAAGTATCAATACATATTATGATTGAAACTATGTACTTAAACTTATACAGAAATGCCATATTTCAAGTCAATGTTTATATATTTTGTTAACAACTTCAAAAACTTCAGCTTCAAAGTAACATATCGATCGATTTCAATTTGACCTAAACCTACAATTGTTTAAAGTAAATTCCGTTTTCAATCGCATACACACATCATCCTCATCCACAACAATAGTAAAAACCAACAGAATCAACAGTTAATTAGAATGGAAAGAAGAAGAAGAAGAAGAATCCTTACCAAGGAAATGAGCAAGGCCTTCGAGACCTTCAGGATCGCTAAACGAACCAACACCGACATTCATCGACGCCATAGACTGACAAACGCACAAAACACAAAACAAATTCACAATCTCATTAACATAAACCGTTGATCAAAACAAGTAAACGCCCGATCAGCACGTCAATAGAAAGCCCTAAAACTGAAAAATCGAAGTGAATGAATGGAAGATAGAGGTTAATAATACATACCTTATCTGTATCAGGATCACTGATGAGAAGAACTTGAAGAGAGTTGGGGAGGACTATTCGTTTGTAGCTTCTGCTGTCGTTTCGAGGCTTTATTATCTCCTCCGCCGTGTCCTTTCCGACCGCCATGGTGGCTCAGTGGTGGTTCAGTGGTGGTGGTGGGGGGTTGCGGCCGGCTGTGGAAGGTCGGCGGTGGCAATGTGGTGGTCGCGGGCGGTGGAAGGTCGGCGGTGGCAGGCGCGTCCGGCGGGGGAAGATCGGCGGGGGAATATCGGCGGGGGAATGAAGCGGGAGAGCTGAGGTTTAGGGCTTTAGTTGAAGCAGGAGAAGTTTTGGAATGAAGAGCTGATGATAAGGACCCGGTATTATAAAATTTTTAAAAAATGACACATTAAGATGACACGCAAAAATGCGTGTCATCCTTTCTAAGAAAATTTTAAAAAATGACAAATAATTTATGATACGCGTAAATGCGCGTCATCTTTTTTCGCGCGTCATCTTTTTTCGCGCGTCATCTTTTGCGCGTCATCTATTAACAGTTTTCTAGTAGTGATGGAATGTAGGATAAATTTCTCTTAACTCTACAAGGAGTTCCAATTGTGAGTTACTTTCCCAACCTTAGTAGCGATTTTGGATGGCGTGATGTACCTCAGACTTAACTATCCTATTTTGCGGAAATGAATAACTTCCTTCCATGCAGATGCTTTTAACATGGTTCTATCACCCACTTGAAACTAACATGACCTTTATTATTTATCTGTACAAGACTTTTACCATCTAAATCCGGTTTTGACACCAAGGTTGTTTTTCTTTCATATGTGATCTACTCCTTTTATTTTCACTTGATTGATCTAATGTTTTTATTAAGATTCTACCATAAACTCCTCGGACCTATTACATGACCTTGTGTTGTAGTTATCTAACAAGCTTTTATGGGAATCGACTTAAGTATTTCTTCACGATTTTGGGCGTTGGCTATATCTTCGATGTTGCTCGGTTGGTAGTAAATCTCGGCGGCGTAGTTCTTAATTATCTCTAAATACCTTCTTTGCCTTAGTTTAGTCTCTTTTGTTTGAAAAATGCTTTTTATTTCTACGATTTATAAAGATTGTACGCCTTGTCACGTATAAATAAGGTTGCATATATGCGCGAAAACCATGACAACTAGCCCCGATTCATACGTAGGTAGCTGAATTTCTGAATCTTCTATTATTGTGACGTATAAACTATGACATTTCCTTGCTGCATTAGAACATAACCAGTTCTAAACACGAGACGTTCGAAGAAATCACCCAATCTTTATCTTCTTCAAACGATGTTAGGATGGGGGTTAAGTCAATCTGTTTTTTTCCTTGACGCATGTTTTTATTTTCCTTGGCTCCCAATTACAACTGGACTCCTGTTGAGCATTATTAGTCGAATTTCCTTTTCTTGCCACACGATAATAACCTTATGAGTTGCTAATCAACATGTCCCTAGATCTATATTAAATGTGACAACCAGACTATTTGGTCCCACTCTAACTCTAATATATTAAGATTATTATATTATAACTAGTAGCTTAGAATCATTATTATCTATGCTTATCTTTAATTAACCTATATCATATTACACCAACTATTAAATTACACTACTAGAAAAACTGTAATAGATGACGCGCATTGCGCGTCATCTTTGCGGTCAGATGACGCGCAAATGCGTGTCAAGGAAGTGGTAGTCATAAATGAACGATGACACGCATCCGCGCGTTATCTTTGTATGACGTGCAAAAGATGACGCGCATTTTATGACGCGCAAAAGATGACGCGCAATGCGCGTCAAGAAAGGGGTAGTCATAAATGACTAGATGACACACATGCGTGCGTCATCTATGTAATTTTTATGACGTGCTAAAGATGATACGCAATGCACGTCATAAATTTAGCTGCATTATTTTATATATATATATATACACACATTAATTTTTAGAAACTTTACCTGCTGTTTTTATAAAACTATAAATCAGTTGAAAAATAGCAAAACAAAATTCATTTAATTAAATACTAACAAAAATAACAAAGTTGTTCCAAGTTCACATGCATATGCAAAATTACAAAGTAGTTCCAAATTCATTTAGTTGTCTAATAAGTAGCCCTACACATAAATAAAATTTGAAACGTAACATGACCACAGTTGTAATGGCTTCTACAGCACCAGCTGCTCCTAGAAGGTGACCAATCATTGATTTGTCGAGTTCACTCGCAACTGCAAAAATTAAATTTATTAAGTTCATCGCTTCTTGAGCTAATATAAGACTCGGGTAGCATAAATACATAATCCTCCTTATAATGAACTTGACAAACAATTTAACTACAAAATGACAATAGCTAAGAACATCTTATAGTAAATATAAGCTCAAACCCATTCAACCATTATTCACAATGACTAATAAACCATGCTTTAAGAAATATATATTATATAAACAGAAGTAGTGACTTTCACCAAGATAAAAAATAGTAATTAAGAGAAATGACATCCACCTAACATTGGGTCAAATTAAGACCATATTGAAGTCCAATAATGTAGACCTGCTTCTGATCCTGGTTTCACCACATTATGCAGTGCTGGTAACCCCCTGATGTCCTCAAGTAACTATTTCTTTGTTTGCTAACTTGTCAAGATAAGTGGAAATTTTTGGTCTAAACATAAGTTGCAGCATCCATATTTTTGGTCTAAACATAGTTTGCATCAGTAGCAGAAAGAGAATAAAAGGAAAGAAATTCAGTCTTACAAAATTAGGATTTAGTTTACCTGTAACAACGCGTGAACTTCAAGGATGCTTTCTATAACCAGCAGCGTTATGACTACATTATGGGCATACTCAAGCAGGATACACAGAGTAGCAGCCCCAAAGTCACTAACTTCAAAGTTTTCTGACCATTTACTGACAAATCAAAATAAACCTCTAAACAGATATCAACAAAAAGAATAAGGCTATCAGCAACATCAATAAGAGAAAGAGAACAGAACATAACATAAGTACATAACCCATTAATAAGCAAGCATTTGAAGGTATACACAAACCAACAGGAAACTGCAGCCTTAACGATATTAAGAACCGCAGCTTCCACATGCTAAATAGTATCCAAAACTGTGGAATCAGCAACCAAAGAGAACCACAATAGACCAACATAATCAATAGGCCAGGATAATCATAACCAACATGATTATAGATAACTATTATGCTTATTTAACAATATGTTTTAAGTTCATTTTGTGCGTATGTATATTTATATGTATATGTATATGTATGACAATTTTCAGTTATACCTAAGCAGAAGCAACTAATGTCAAGAACTCTCCACGGTCTATTTCTATAAATACTCTCAAGTAGTATCTGTAGCTTTATTCTGAGTTGTTGACAAATGGGTGAGGTCCCTATAAGTTAGCTTCAAATTAGGTCCAAATACAGTAGTGTTCTTGGCCTCCAATTACAATGGACTTATTTAGTTTAAACATTATTTGAGATTCCCAACTACATTCATGTTTAATAACTTCGATTTTTGCCATAGCGCCTCTATGAATCATCATACCTATGTGATGACTTGCCCCGCTTAATTACCATTTTAACATGAACATCGAAAGGTAACAATGACTATGATATATAAAGAATGAGCATTTCCTGTTTCTAGAGTTTTAGACACATAAATTTACATATGTGTATCAAATGCATATTATTAAAGATTGTAATTTGTAAATGTTTATTAAAAAGAAACCATACCTACGTCGAAGCAATTCAGAAGAAACCTAACCTGCAAACGATCGAACAACAAAAGCGGGCAAAACCACTCAGTTGAATAATAAGACCTAAAAGGAAAGTCGAAGCTTACAAATATTTTTAGATGAGCACAAACAAAACTCCGAGTCTTTCTTGTATTATTCCACAAATCAGCTACATTTCGCCAGCTGCAACAGGTTTTGCATCAGGTGATATAGCTTCATATTATCACTGTCATCATATAAACTGCACATGATATTTATTATTGATATCATGCATCTTGCCAACAGATGTTAAAAGCAAAGACAGCCATGTGCAGTAACTAAATAAGGTAGTACAAGGCAAACAATTTGTTTTTATTTTCCCTGATTGTATTCATTTTAGTATTACATACTTTGCCAACAGATGTTAAGAGAAAGAGAACAGAACATAACATAATCAATGATGCTTTCTATAACCAGCAGCTACCAATAATCTTTACAAGAGCAAGTTTGATGAATCCTCTGGAGTATTTATGAGCCCAAACGCGATTGCCAATTTCTGACTATGTCTGCTCAATCTCTCCCTCTTTTCATCTTCATCTACATCAAGTAATACTTCTGATGTATCTGGAGAATAAAATAAACCTAATCACCTCAATAATGGCGGACAAATGCACGTCAGAAAACTTGGCACCAAACAGAACAAACAAAAATCACCTTCAACCACAAATCACTTAAACTCTAAAGCTCGTTAATCATCTTCAAACATCACAGATCTAAAACCACAAGTGTTTGTAGCGTGCATCAAGGAGTGAAAAGAGAGAGAAAGCAAGAGCACCTTGATTTTGCAAACTCTGTCGTGATGAATAGACCTCCGGTGGAGATCGGCGACATGACGGAACCTCCGGCTACGGTTTTTGACGAGCGAAACGGCGTTTCGCCAGTTGCGAAGGGCTTCTTCCGACGGATGCTTGGGCGGAACGTGAAAGTCATCGCTCAGATAGCTTTCCACCATTGCAGCAGCTTCTCCGAGGAATGGAAACTGTGAAGAATTTGAAGGTTTGGGGAGCGGATGGAGGAAGAACAAGGGGTGTTTTTATATCAATAACAATTACCTTATCCTAGCGGATGGTGGTCGCGGTGGTGTGAAGGCCGATGATGGTCGCGTCTATGGTGTGAAGGCCGGTGGTGGTCGCGGTTGGTGTGAAGGTCGGCGGTGGCAGTGTGGTGTGACGGCCTGCGGTGGTCGTGTGGTGTGAAGGAGAGGGCCGGCCGGGACTGTGGGTTTAGGGATTGAGAGTAGAAAGTGGGTTTATGAATTGAGAGTAGAAATGCAGGTTATAAAAAATTTTAAAAAATGACACACGAAGATGACACGCAAATATGTCCTTTCTAAGAATATTTTAAAAGATGACAAATAATTTATGATACGCGTAAATGCGCGTCATCTTTTTTCGCGCGTCATCTTTTTTCGCGCGTCATCTTTTACGCGTCATTTATTAACAGTTTTCTAGTAGTGAAAGTAACAAATTATAATTTTGTGTGATACTTTAATCTTACTCGTACACGTATATTTATTATATCTATGTGACTATTCTTGTGACATATATTAGGTTAGTAAAATATAGTTAAATCTCTAGAGTAATCCATTGATGCATTATTATAATTAGATGATACATAATTTATATCTCCTAACACTACTATTACTAAACTAATGGGGTAATAATTATATCACAAATAATACCTAATAAGATTTCTCTATGAAAAAAATAAATAAATAAATAACTGGATAAAATCAAAATGCATGGAAATATACATACATTTATGATTTTATATACGTACCCACTTTTCCCGTTACTAAAAATTTGAACCAATTCTTAAACCTCACACAACCACCAGCAACCCAATAAGAATACATTGCTTGACCAACTCCTCCAACTCTCCTTTGCTTTAGCCTAGAATCCTATCTCCCCATAACCAATTCTTATTTTTTAACTTTAACACACACACACACACACTGCATCTCTACAACACTTAACTTCCATTATCTCTCTTATTTGTCTCTATCCCTCACATAAAACACACTTAAATCCTCTCAATTTTCAGAAGTAAATCCACATTTTCAATTAGTTCCAATAGTTATGGAAGTGTTAAAATCGATTATTCAAGCTTTAAGGTAACTAGATAAGGTTTTTCCTTAGTTTTTCTACTCTAGCTTCTAACTTTCATAATCTTACCCCTTGTTCAAAACAGAAAAGTCCAGCCATCCCACGAGTTCTTGCTGCCATTAGCTGTCCTATAAGTTGATTTCATTGAAGCTTAAGCTTGGACCAATGTTGGTTTATAACGCCCTCTTAAAACACTAATATGAACACCTGTTTGCATCATTGGTGCAACATGCAATGAACCCACACCAAAACTCATGTAATAAGCATTTTAAAACAGTAAATAAACCCTTTATAAACATGGTTTAAAAGTTATAAAAAGTTATGGTTTGGATTGGTCTAAAGCTAGGTGGATTACATTGTTTTAACGATCATATTTAAGCCATACAACAACAAAAATATAACACATATGAGCACCAACCTAAGACTCAGATTTAAAATAGTAGTGAAATAAGGAATGAAGATTTGTGACATTTAATAGTGGTGGTAACAAGCTTTGAAAAATGGATTAAATTGTAAAAACCATGTTACCGGGGGGATTAAAACAAGACTGATAAGATTTTTGTGGCTGTACTTGTGGATAGATTATTTCCAGAAATTTAGCATGAATAATATTAGGCCTTGTATGTGGGTAGTTGGCTGAATAGAAAGAAGTGTGCGCGCGATGGTGAAAATGATAAATATGGACCCGTAAATAGTAAAACCAAACAAATTTATTAATTGAAAGAAAAGAAACTAGGAACTCAAATAAAAGTATTATCGGTCAAAAAAGTGAAAACCATGAGTTAATTGCAACGGCTTCGGTTAAAACGGTCAAAACACGAGTTTATGTACAAATAAATATTTTTGAATGTATAGATTAAAATATATATTTTCAGAGTACTTGGACTAAAATAAGTCCATGAAACTAATTTTTGAATTCCAGAGTCAAAATAGTATAAAGGTTGGGCTTTTAACAATTAAAATGACGGTTTTACTATAACTGGTAAAACCAAAAGATTTTTTATAAGGATATCATAACTTCTAATATTTCAACCCTAATATGAAATAATTAAGTATATGAAATTTATAAAAATTAATATGGGTAAAGTTGGATCAAAAAGTGATTAAATAGGAAACTTTAGGCAAAAAGTGTCATTTTTAAAACTTGAGGGACTAAACTTGTCAAGTCCGAAACCTTATTAAATTTTGAACTAAAAATATTTTGAAACACTTAGTAATCAGAATGTAAGGGTTTTTGAGATAAACCATACATTAGATATTAACATATTGCATCCGTGTCACTATATTAAGTTATCGTCACCCTCATGGCCACTAAGGACAATACTTGCTAAGACAGTAAATATAAACTTTTATAAAGGTCCATATGACCAAATAAGCTTATAGAACAAATGTTTAAATCCTAAAAACACAACCTTTTAGACGCTCTAAATAAGAAAACTTTATTTTAATAAAACTTAAAAGTAACATCATTTGGTGGACATATCTTATATGTCACACACTTAGGGTACAACGGGTACTGTGATATCCGTCACCGAAGGTCCGTCATTTAACGTGTTCGATTAACCTTTGTTATCAGTCATTCCTCATTTTGATAAACCATCTACGTGGATACCATATTTGCTTTGCTTAGTTATCCCTATATGCGTGCTATCGTTGCTTGACTTGTCGTTATCTTAAGACGTTTTTTCTAAGATTTGCCCCGTTATCATTAAACGCACCGTTTTTATAAGAACATAATGACACGATTAAAACCATTTTTAAATTATAAATATCATTAACAACATTTTATCATTAATGAAACAAGACTAATAAATAACGTTTTCAACCGAAACAAAAATTAGGAACTCGGGGCAAAGTACAGGGACTAAAAGTGACATTTTGCAAACCTGAGATGGGTATAAAAACCCCATTCCCAGCCATTTTCACCATCTTCTTCTCCATTTCTTCATCTTCTCCTCTTCACCTCCTTCACCAATCTAGCACCTAAACCGCTCGTTTTCTCGCGTTTCCACCATCAAATCTTGAGTGCCATCGTGTATACTCGTTCCTAGCAGGTAGATAACCTCGCTTACCTCGTTTTTAGCTCGATTTAGCTGCTGCGTTTTCTAGGGTTTCGGGTGCTCGGGTTCATCCGAGCACATGAGGTCGTGTGGGCTTGCATGTTGTGTTTTTGAGTGTGCTTCTTGCTTAGACATGTTAGAATAAGTGTTCTGGAGGTTCTTGGTGCGTGAAACCCATGCTCGGAGCAGCTAGACGCTGCTCGAGGTCTGTGCAGTCGCGACCTGCTGCACAGGGCGACTGGGCCTTCCGGCCGACTGAGCCGTGCGACTGGGGTGAGTTGTGCGACTGGGTTAGGCGTATGAGTGTGCCACGCGACTGAGCCGTGCGATTGGGCAAATCGTACGACTGAGTCATGCGTATGGGTGTGTGCGATTGAATGTGTGTGCGAATGAGTCCATGCGAGTGAGTGTGCATGCGATTGAGTCAGTGTGAATGAAATTGTGTGCGATTGTGTGTGAGTCGTACGACTGAAAGGCCAGTCGCACGAATGAATGTTCAATCACACGAATGAAGCTGATTTATGCGAATGAAGGTCCAATCGTGTGTATGGAGGTTGAGTCGTATGACTGGGTCTTGCATGGTACGACTGAATGCTTAGTCGCATGAATGAAGGTTCAATCGTACGAATGAAGCTGATTCGTACGACTGAAGGTCCATTCGTACGAAGGAAGGATTGAGTCGTGCGTCCGGTCCTGTTGTATGACTAATAGTGTGTGTGTGTGTGTGGATCCCCTTTTCGGAGATCTTACGACGATAAGGTAACATTAATAAAGTGTCATAGCTTGACCACAAAGATTAAAGTCAACGCTATCAACAGGCACATACTATTTAAAATAACCTAGTCTGAGATGTGTGTGACTGCTTGTGTGTGTACTACCCACGACCGAACCGAAACTGCCCGAGCCTATTGATATCATCTTATGCTTTATGCTCATTATTAATGCTTGTCAGTAACTGTCAATAGGTGTTTGACTGTTCATTGCATACTACCGTTGGGAAAATTCATTACACGCGCCTTTCATCTGTTCAGTGAGTTTCGTGGCCCCTTTTTACTCTTATCAAACCTTTTAAACATTTTCTACTTGGGGGAAAAGAATGCTCACCTATATAACTTGATTTCAGGCACCTTCCCTAGTGGAAGTTGGCTACTATTTCTATGAGTATCTTAACTTGCTTATCTTGTGATTGCTGCTATGTGAACTTGAACTATGTGGTATGTTACCCCTATGTATGACTTAGTGGTATAACCCTACTATGCACTACTACTGACGATTGGTGTTGATTGATGCTATATGTGGATGCCATTGACCTTGGATGCTCTCGGCTGTGTGGTTCTTCTGTGTGGTTCTTCTAAGCCGATCATCCACTACAACCATTAATCCCGGTAATTGGGACCTAAGGACTGGTTTGGTTGTAACCTAAACGTATGCGCTGTTTGGATCTTGCTACGTCACCTTAAACTTATTATGCTATAGAAAACCTTTTTATATATAACTATTAATCCCGTAATGGGACCTAAGGATTGGCTTGGTTATAAACTATACGTATGCGCTGTGTGGATCTTGCTACGACATTTATAAACTATTTACGCTTTGGAAATGCTATCTTTACAGCCATCAATTCCCGGGTGGAACCGATGAATAGGCTTGGCTGTAACCATTTATAACTAGTAAAAACCGCCTATACATAAGTGTAGTCGCGGTAACTTTTATTAAACTTACTACTGTTTTCATCTTAACGTCTTTTATTACTTAAAACCTGCGAAGCTCACCAACAATTATGTGACCATTTTGAGCATTTTTTTCAGGTGATCAAGGTAATTGAAGATCTAGGAGTGCTGCTTTTTAGAGGAGACCCTAGGATGCATTCTGTGATTATTACTTTTGTAAAGCTTGAACATGGTCTTTTGTACATTGTTCCCGAGTTGTGGGAATTTACATTACCAGTTATCCTTAATGCTTATGTGATCATTTATGCTGTGCTTACGGCTATCTTGTCGTGAACATTGACCATACACGACACAAGTCTCCACTTGTGTTCGGGTGTCGTCATGACACGCTTGTCATCACATTATTATTATTGCTACTCTATTGCATACCATGTGTTATGACGATCCCGTCTAGCTCACATTCCCCGTGTTTCCGCTATTAGCGGGGGTGTGACAGACTGGTATCAGAGCCATTGGTTATAGAGAATTAGGCAATTACACATGACCTAGACTATAACCTAGGAACCTTCATGTAGATTTGCATGCTTAAGCTTGTGTGCATCTATATATCTCGTGTATGTGTTCCTCCTTACATGTTTGATTATCCTTCTGTCATATGATCTTCACCTTGCGTTTGAGCCCTTGTGCTCGACCTCTATGAGATGCTCCCTATTGGATCTTCCATCCCCTCTGTGCGCTAAGTTATCATAACCGAATTCGGGTATTGAGACCCGAAAAGATCGTCACAGATCATACATTGCGCTTGACCTCGGATACTGAGACCGACCCAAGGAGGCTATGTCTGAGTCCTTTCAAGGACGCGGGATAGACTACCTCCGCCAGACTATACGTGATTACATGTTTGGGCTCAGTTGACTTGATGGATTATTATGGATATGATGTGAAGGAAGGTCGGACGTCATGTAACCGGATTAGGCATCATTCTCGGTATATCGTGGGTGTGGTGGGAACGCTACGGGGAACCCTATATATAAACATCACCGATATACCGAGAATATGCTTAAAATGGGCTGCATGGTGATCTTGACTGACTGGAACACGAAGCATTGGGATTTGATAAGTAAAGTACTTGTGTATCTTAAGGTGACTAAAGCTTATATGTTGCCTCTTGTATGAATAGAACATGCCGCCTCGAAGATCTACCCGCAGCAACAGTTGCGGAAGTGAAGCCCCGAGGGGCAGAGGCAGAGGCAGGGGTAGACCTCCAATAGCAAATGAAGGCCCTTCTGGCAATAACCAAGGGACTGGAAACCCTGATATGGCAGCCTTAATTGCTCAACAATTGACTGCCCTGATTCCAACTACTGTAGCTCAGGTGAGCGACGCTTTGCAACAGCAAAACCACCCCCACGGGGATGGTGGTAATGAAAACAAGGATACTGGGAACCCGATTGGGAATGAAAGCAATCAGGAGACCGGGAATGGTGGTACGACAGGTAATGAAACTGGGGCTGCTAATGCCAAACGGGGCTGTTCTCACAAGGAATTTGTGGCCTGTAAGCCCCGGGACTTCGATGGTAAAGGTGGGGCGATAGCCCTGATTAGATGGCTTGAGAAAATGGAGGCTGTGATTGACATCAGCAAATGCCTCGACAGCCAACGGATCAAGTATGTTACATGCTCACTGCAGGGCCGAGCACTAACCTGGTGGAACACCTAGGTTCAAGCTAGGGGAAGGGAATCTGCGATGCAGATGACCTGGGATGAATTCAAAGCCTTGATTACCGAGGAATACTGCCCTCTCAATGAGATGCAGAAGCTTGAGCATGAGTTCTGGAATCATGCTATGGTGGGGCAGGGCACGCAGCTTATACTGACCGATTCCACGAGCTGGCTAGACTAGTTCCACACCTAGTCACTCCGGAATCTAAGAGGATAGAAAGGTACATTTGGGGACTCGCGCCTCAAATCCGGGAAATGGTAACTGCAGCTGCTCCTCCAACAATCCAGAGCGCTATTCTGAAAGCGGGCGCTCTCACTGACGAGATGATAAGAATAGGAGTATTGGGTAGGGGAGCGGAGAAAAGGAAGGAGACTGGGGAAACAAGTCGGTCTGGTACGGGAAGGTCTGATAAGAGGGCCAAAACGACCAGAAACTTTGTGGCCGTGACTCAAGGAAGAAGGAATATGCTGGGCCGCACCCGAAATATGACAAGTGTAATCTTCATCATCCTCCAGCAGCGCCGTGCCGAGTGTGTTTGAACTGCAAACGCCCGGGGCATCAAGCACTTCAGAATATGTGCCCCCGACTGAAACATGTGCCCCCGACTGAACAGGGCACCGGGTCAGCAGGGGAACAACCAGCAGCAGATAATGGCCATAGCGGGTGCGCAAGGCCAAGGAAACCAAGGAAATGCTGCACGGGGTCGTGCCTTCGTCATTGGAGCTAATGATGCCCGTCAAGATCCGAACGTTGTCACGGGTACGCACTTACTCAATAACCACTTCGCATCTGTAGTGTTTGATACCGGAGCGGACAATAGTTTTATATCATCTGAGTTTGTGCAAATGCTTGATTTGGGTGCCAGTAGACTAGAAACTAGTTACTCCGTAGAAATGGCAAATGGTAGGGTTGAACAGGCAGAGGAAATTATTAAGGACTGCACCCTAATGTTGGAAGACCAGGTCTTCAACATTGATTTGACACCCTTAAGATGGAATTCCAAACGAGGGCCAGAGTTTACATGGGAACGTGAAGATCAGATGAGACTCAAATATCCACACCTATTCAAGGTTGACACCCTTAGACCTAGCACCAGTTGAATTTCGGACGAAATTCCCTCAACTGGGGATACTGTGACATCCGTCACCAAAGGTCCGTCATTTAACGTGTTCGATTAACCTTTGTTATCAGTCATTCCTCATTTGATAAACCATCTACGTGGATACCATATTTGCTTTGCTTAGTTATCCCTATATGCTGCTATCGTTGCTTGACTTGTCGTTACCTTAAGACGTTTTTTCTAAGATTTGCCCCGTTATCATTAAACGCACCATTTTTATAAGAACATAATGACACGATTAAAACATTTTTAAATTATAAATATCATTAACAACATTTTATCATTAATGAAACAAGACTAATAATAACGTTTTCAACCGAAACAAAAATTAGGAACTCGGGGCAAAGTACAGGGACTAAAAGTGACATTTTGCAAACCTGGGATAGGTATAAAACCCCATTCCCAGCCATTTTCACATCTTCTTCTCCTTTCTTCATCTTCTCCTCTTCACCTCCTTCACCCCTCTACCACCTAAACCGCTTGTTTTCTCGCGTTTCCACCGTCAAATCTTGAGTGTCATCGTGTATACTCGTTCCTAGCAGGTAGATAACCTCGCTTACCTCGTTTTTAGCTCGATTTAGCTGCTGCGTTTTCTAGGGTTTCGGGTGCTCGGGTTCATCCGAGCACATGAGGTCGTGTGGGCTTGCATGTTGTTTTTTGAGTGTGCTTCTTGCTTAGACATGTTAGGATAATGTTCTGGAGGTTCTTGGTGCGTGAAACCCATGCTCGGAGCAGCTGGACGCTGCTCGAGGTCTGTGCAGTCGCGACCTGCTGCACAGGGCGACTGGGCCTTCCGGCCGACTGAGCCGTGCGACTGGGGTGAGTTGTTGCAACGGGGTTAGGCGTATGAGTGTGCCACGCGACTGAGCCGTGAGATTGGGCAAATCGTATGACTGAGTCATGCGTATGGGTGTGTGCGATTGAATGTGTGCGAATGAGTCCATGCGAGTGAGTGTGCATGCGATTGAGTCAGTGCGAATGAAATTGTGTGCGATTGTGTGTGAGTCGTACGACTGAAAGGCCAGTCACACGAATGAATGTTCAATCGCACGAATGAAGCTGATTCGTGCGAATGAAGGTCCAATCGTGCGTATGGAGGTTGAGTCGTATGACTGGGTCTTGCATGGTACGACTGAATGCTTAGTCGCATGAATGAAGGTTCAATCGTACGAATGAAGCTAATTCGTACGACTGAAGGTCCATTCGTATGAAGGAAGGATTGAGTCATGCGTCCGGTCCTGTTGTATGACTAATAGTGTGTGTGTGTGTGGATCCCCTTTTCGGAGATCTTACGATGATAAGGTAACATTAATAAAGTTTCATAGCTTGACCACAAAGATTAAAGTCAACGCTATCAACAGGCACATACTATTTAAAATAACCTAGTCTGAGATGTGTGTGACTGCTTGTGTGTGTACTACCCACGACCGAACCGAAACTGCCCGAGCCTATTGATATCATCTTATGCTTTATGCTCATTATTAATGCTTGTTAGTAACTGTCAATAGGTGTTTGACTGTTCATAGCATCCTACCGTTGGGAAAATTCATCACACGTGCCTTTCATCTGTTCAGTGAGTTTCGTGGCCCCTTTTTACTCTCATCAAACCTTTTTAAACATTTTCTACTTGGGGAAAAGAATGCTCACCTATATAACTTGATTTCAGGCACCTTCCCTAGTGGAAGTTGGCTACTATTTCTATGAGTATCTTAACTTGCTTATCTTGTGATTGCTGTTATGTGAACTTGAACTATGTGCTATGTTACCACTATGTATGACTTAGTGGTATCACCCTACTATGCAGTACTACTTGATGATTGGTGTTGATTGATGCTATATGTGGATGCCATTGACCTTGGATGCTCCCGGCTGTGTGGTTCTTCTGTGTGGTTCTTCTGTGTGGTTCTTCTAAGCCGACCATCCACTACAACCATTAATCCCGGTAATTGGGACCTAAGGACTGGTTTGGTTGTAACCTAAACGTATGCGCTGTGTGGATCTTGCTACGTCACCTTAAACTTATTATGCTATAGAAAACCTTTTATATATAACCATTAATCCCGGTAATGGGACCTAAGGATTGGCTTGGTTATAAACTATACGTATGCGCTGTGTGGATCTTGCTATGACATTTATAAACTATTTACGCTTTGGAAATGCTATCTTTACAGCCATCAATTCCCGGGTGGAACCGATGAATAGGCTTGGCTGTAACCATTTATAACTAGTAAAACCGCCTATACATAAGTGTAGTCGCGGTAACTTTTATTAAACTTACTTACTGTTTTCATCTTAACATCTTTTATTACTTAAAACCTGCGAAGCTCACTAACAATTATGTTGACCATTTGAGCATTTCTTTTCAGGTGATCAAGGTAATTGAAGATCTAGGAGTGCTGCCTTTTAGAGGAGACCCTAGGATGCATTCTGTGATTATTACTTTTATAAAGCTTGAACATGGTCTTTTGTATACATTGTTCCCGAGTTGTGAGAATTTACATTACCAGTTATCCTTAATGCTTATGTGATCATTTATGTTGTGCTTACGGCTATGCTGTCATGAACATTGACCATACACGACACAAGTCTCCAATTGTGTTCGGGTGTTTGTCATGACACGCTTGTCATCACATTATTATTATTGCTACTCTATTGCATACCATGTGTTATGACGATCCCGTCTAGCTCACATTCCCCGTGTTTCCGCTATAGCGGGGGGTGTGACAGGTACACAAGTGTGTATAAAAGTTATTAGAACATGGAATTATGTGAATATGATATAATACGTTTCTAGACTCGAGCTTGGACTTACTTGACTATTTGTGACATTTGATTGATTGTAAGATGACTTTCATGAATCCATATTCTAATATTTTAGGATGGAAGCATGCTCTTTACTTGTTTGATGCTATGTAAGGCCCCGCTCACAGGCACCTTACTGTTGGTTCTTCATCGCACATATAACTTACATAATGTATATAGTCATAAATCAACGCAGCGGAAATAATAAATTATATACATTCTCATTCATTCATAAAAGTCATTACATCATTGACTCGATTACAAAATGCAGCTTTCTCTACTTTCTCTCCTCATAGGATCATACAGCGACCTCTAGAGGAGATATTAAGTTCAAAACATAAAATTATATTTTTATACTAAAGAATATTCCTTAGGTAATTCGTACATCGGAACCCTGACGGAATACTCTTGACACTCTCATGCAACATATTCGTTGCATGTGCTACGCGCACGCTTCCAATGCGTGGCGAAACTTATCAAAATCTAAAGGAGGTTTCTTGAGTGATCTCGTTTATTCAGATCCTCAAGAAATCTCATAATGACATGCAACGTGATGTGTTGCGAATATGGACCCGCAACCCATGACGTTGCAGCATTATCAACTGGAGAATGCCATCCCAAAAGAGCTGAGTAGTCGCCTCGTGCCATCCTCAGCAACACTACCTGCCAACTGGAAAACACATAAAAAGTCAGCGTTGCTGAGTGAGTTCTAGTTTTATAATAAAACATACTTTCATTCTTTTATAACTGTACTTACATACATGTGCTCATACATCATACGTACACGTAGATAATATTAATATTATCTATCATTCATTACTTACTTTCATTCGTGTACACTTCATCATTCTCGTTTACTTTCATACATACATACTTTTCATACTTTCGTACGTACTTTACTTTCATTCATACTTCATTCTTACGTTCGAACATTCATTACATTCATTCATACTTTCATTACTTTCGTTCGAACGTTCATTACATTCGGTGACATGTACAATACCCCACTTTCATCATACATACTACTGGTGCTGGACCTGTGGTGGTTAGCCACGAACGTTGTGCACAAAGCTGATCCAGTCACCTGGGGTAGATACATGCACCACTTATCTTTCACTTCACTACTAACATACGTTAGCCGAGTCTGTTGCAGCGCGCGACTGCTCACCTCAGTGACAATCTTATGATTGC
Source organism: Flaveria linearis (assembly GCA_024085815.1). Taxonomy (NCBI): domain Eukaryota; kingdom Viridiplantae; phylum Streptophyta; class Magnoliopsida; order Asterales; family Asteraceae; genus Flaveria; species Flaveria linearis. Next base: position 132,213 of record JABSNV010000784.1, read on the forward strand.
CTGCTAACCGAGTCTCTTGCAACACGAAGTTGCTCACCTCATTATCAATCTCAATGATTGACCCGATGTACATCCTTCGGGGTAGCTAACCCGTACACCGTTGAGCTAACACCTGCCAGGGGTGTGCACCTCCTTCATTTGCTTGCAAGCCTTTCTTACTTTCTTTCATTAATGCATGCATTCCTTCATCATGTTCCTTCTTTCATTATCTTTCACTTTACGTTTTTAATACATTCGTTTCTTTCGTTCATTCATTCACGTAAAGTTATTAAAGATAAGACACATATACATAAGGAACATACATACTTACATATCATCAGTATTCACCATCTATCATGGCAACATCATACTAACATACATACATCATACATACACTTCTACATTCACTCACATCAGCCCTGTCCGGGCGACTGAACTACCACCAGTCGCATGTCCTCCATGCGACTGGGTCATGCGATTGGGCTACTCATGCGAATGGGTACTCAAACGTGCGATTGAACTTCCTTCCGTACGACTAGACACTCTGCGACTGGGTTATATGCGACTAACTCTTAACCGTGCGATTGAAACTACTCTGCGATTGAGCTTATGCGACCGAAACCCTCTGTCGCATCACCTATCGTGCGATTGAGACTCAATCGGGCGTCTGAGTCTCATCGGGCGATTGGACATCAACTATTACTCATTCGGCCGAATGGCCCTTCAGTCGCATAACCCTAACTGGGCAGCGACTGGAGTTCTTCATGAACAGCAGTCGCGAAACCCCGTCCCCACAGTCACCATAAACCCATTTTCAGCCAATTCAACCCTCCCAAGCCTTAGGGATTCCTACTAGGACCTCATACAAGCATATACTAGTCCTAATTCATACCATAAACACATTACTCAAGATTTACCCAAATGGGTCAAACTTTCACTATTTCAAAACTAGGGTTTTAATGTGTCTCCAGCCCCAAAATCGTTAGAAAACATGTAAATGAGGGGTCCTAGAACTCACATTGTCAGGTAGGAGTTGATGAGCTTCGAATTAGCTTGCTTCTCGACAATCGGGCAGCACCTTCCCCTCTTTCTTTCTCTTCTCGGTCTCTTTCTGCTCTCTTCCCGACTGAAAATGGGAGGAGAGTGGAGCTGCTCCCTTTTATACCCACTTCTCAGTCGCATCTGGTCCAAGGGCGACTGGACATTCAGTCGCATGAACACTATGCGATTGGACCCCAATCGCACATGTTCCATGCGGCTCATACTCCATTCGGCGGTTGAACTCCAATCGTGCGGTTGAGCTTCAATCGGCCGAATAGCCATGCGGTGACTTCCAGTCGCATAAATCACAGGCGACTGAGGCTCAGTCGCATAGCCTACCAAAAAGTCAGACTTCGGGTGTTACAAGTCCACCCCCTTATTTTAGGTTTCGTCCCCGAAACCTGTTACTCTTCGAACAATCGTGGGTAATGCTGCCTCATTTCTTCTTCTGTTTCCCACGTCGACTCGGATCCCTTCCTATGCCGCCACTGTACACGCACAAGGGGAACCACTTTATTTCTCAACCTCTTCTCTTTGCGGTCTATGATCGCCACTGGTTGCTCTACGTAATTGAGCTTTTCGTCTACCTCGATATCATCCAGTGGAACGACCATGTCTTCGTCCGCCAAACACTTCCTCAGATGAGACACGTGGAAAGTCGGGTGGATTCCACTTAGTTCATCTGCAAATCTAACCTATAGGCCACCTCTCCTACTCGAGCAACGATTCGGAAAGGGCCTATATATCGCGGACTCAACTTACCCCGCTTCCGGAATCGAATGATCCCTTTCTAAGGTGAGACCTTCAACATAACACGATCTCCCACCTGGAACTCAATCGGTCTGCGTCGTTTGTCGGCATACGATTTCTGTCGGTCTTTGGCCGCTTTCATATACACTTTAATTCTTTCAAGCTTTTCAGTCGTAGCCTCTACCACTTCGACGCTTCCCAATTCCTTCTGACCAATTTCACCCCAACAGACGGGTGTTCTGCATCTTCTACCGTATAGCATTTCATAGGGTGGCATGCCGATACTGGCATGATAACTGTTGTTGTATGAGAACTCAGCTAACGGTAGATGGTCATCCCAACTTCCCCCGAAGTCAATAACACATGCTCGGAGCATGTCCTCTAAAGTCTGAATGGTCCTTTCTGACTGACCATCAGTTTGAGGATGATAAGCCGTGCTAATATGCAACCTCGTCCCATAGCATCGTGGAATTTCTTCCAGAATTTGGATGTAAACCGGGTGTCGCGATCAGACACAATCGACACGGTACACCGTGACGAGTCACAATCTCTTTGATGAAAAGATCAGCCAACTTCTCGGACGAATATGTCTCCCGCATCGGTAAGAAGTGAGCACTCTTCGTCAATCGATCCACAATCACCCAGATCGTATCATACCCTTTCGGGGTACGTGGCAGCTTTGTGATAAAATCCATGGTGATGTGCTCCTACTTCCATTCCGGTATGTCCAACGGCTGAATCTTTCCATACGGCTTCTGGTGCTCTGCCTTTACTTGCAAACACGTGAGGCATTTGCTCACATACTCCACCACATCGCGTTTCATACCCGGCCACCAGTAATCTTTCTTCATATCTTGGTACATTTGGTAGCACCGGGATGGATGGAGTATCGAGACTTATGAGCTTCATCCAAAATCTTCATTCGCAGATCCCCAAGACGAGGAATCCACATACGCCCAAACCGAGTTCTAACACCCGTGCGTTCTCACCCAACTCCGCGACCAGACCTCTCATGCGTTCAGAGTTAAGATGTTCGTCTTTCAAAGCCTCATCTTGGAACTCTTTGACCTGTTTCATTACGTCGGAGGTCATAATTAGCTGGTACGCCTTCACCCGAATTGGCTCGGGCCTCTCCTTTCGGCTAAGGGCATCCGCCACCACGTTGCTTTGCCCGGATGGTAATGGATCTCACAATCATAGTCTTTTATAAGCTCCAACCATCGCCGTTGCCTCATATTCAGATCTTTTTGCTCGAAGAAGTACTTCAAGCTTTTGTGTCCGTAAAGATGGTGCACTTCGTCCCGTACAAATAGTGCCGCCAAATCTTCAACGCGAAAACCACAGCTGCTAGCTCCAGGTCATGAGTAGGGTAATTAACCTCATGAACTTTCAGCTGTCGGGATGCATAGGCTATCACCTTTCCTCTCTGCATTAATACACATCCCAACCCCGAGTAGGAGGCATCAGAATAAACCACTAAATCTTCACTCCCCTCGGGTAACGCCAATACTGGAGCTTGGGTCAATCTCGTCTTCAGTTCTTCAAACGCCTTCTCTTGAGCTTGACCCCACACAAATTTCACATCTTTCCGGGTCAACTTTGTCAGTGGAAAGGCAATTTTGGAAAAGTCATGGATGAACCTTCGTAGTAACCCGCCAAGCCCAAGAAACTACGGATCTCGGACGGCGTCTTAGGAGATTTCCATTGCATAACTGCTTCCACCTTCGCCGGATCGACATACCCGTCCGGATTTACTACATGACCCAAGAATTGAACTTCACGCAACCAGAATGCGCACTTGGAGAATTTAGCATACAACTTCTCCCTTCTCAACGTCTCCAGAACTTCGCGAATGTGACCGGCATGTTCAGTCTCACTCCTTGAATAAATCAAGATGTCATCAATAAATACAATCACTGATTTATCCAACATCGGCCGACACCCTATTCATCAGGTCCATAAAAGCAGCTGGCGCGTTGGTCAGACCAAATGACATAACGAGGAACTCATAATGACCGTAGCGCGTACGAAAAGCTGTTTTAGGGATATCCTGCTCCTTCACCCTTAGTTGATGATAGCCTGATCGAAGATCTATACGTGAAAACCAACTAGCACCCTGAAGTTGATCAAACAAGTCGTCGATCCTCGGCAAGGGGTATCTGTTCTTTACTGTCAGCTTATTCAACTCGCGGTAGTCGATGCACATCCTCATACTACCGTCCTTTTTCTTTACAAACAAGACCGGAGCACCCCATGGTGAGATACTCGGTCGAATGAACCCCTTATCCACAGCTCTTGTAACTGCTCCATCAACTCTTTCATCTCTGTCGGGGCCAATCGGTATGGTGCTTTGGCAACAGGTTGGGCGCCTGGTACTAAATCAATCTGAAACTCGATCTCTCTGTCAGGTGGCAATCCCGATAAGTCTTCCGGGAACACGTCTGGGAACTCACGCACAACCGGAACATCAGACAGTTGTGGTGCTGGCTTCTCTACATCTTTCACATAACATAAATAGGCGTTACATCCACGCCTCATACATTTCCCCGCCACTGCCATTGAGATCACTTTCGGAATCGTAGTAACCCGATCCCCATAAACTGTCACTGGACTCCGTCAGGCGCTGTCAAACTGATCATCTTCTTGCGACACACAATGTTCGCCTCGAAATCTGCCAACCAGTCCATTCCAAGCACCAAATCGAAACCACCTAACGTCATCGCAAAGGGTTTAACTAGGAATTTGTGACCCTCCAGTTCTACATCGCAACCCTCAATTACCTCTGAAATCCTGGTGGTTTTACCTATAGCAGTCTCTACATCAAACGGTACATCCACACGTCTACTACTAACGGGCAATTTGGCACAAAAAGCAGCAGAAATAAAACTCCTACTGGCACCCGAATCAAATAATACAGAGGCTAAAGTTTGGTTCACCAGAAACGTACCGGACACTACATCAGGGTCCGTCCTCGCCTCTTCCTGCGTCATCGTAAATGCCCTGGCGCTCGCCTTCGACCCTTCACCCCCTATCTTCTTCACACCGGAACCCTCAGATCTCGGCTTCTTGCAGTCTTTATTCATATGACCACTTTCCCCCACAGTTTAGCACCTCATCGCTTTACACTCTTTGGCCATATGTCCGGACTTTCCACACTTGAAACATACATTTCAGCCCCATCTGCACTCACCACCGTGCTCTCGCCCACACTTCCCACACTTCTCGATCCTGCACTGTCACGACCACACGGCGTTCATCAACCCGTGCCTCTTACTACTTGTCGAAGTATCACCTGACCAAACCTCTTTCCCTGCCACTTCCTCTCATCACTTCCTTCTTACTGCCCTCAGATTTTCACCATCGCAGCCGTTCATCGTACAACCTCCCAGCTAAATCCACCGCCGACCTGAAAGTACTGGGTCGGGCGGAAATCAAATGCCAACGAATTTGGCTGGCAACCTGAATATACCGGTTATCTTGCGAGACACCGGGTCACTTGCTCTGGCACCAACCGTGCCATGTCGTTGAACTTGGTCGTGTATTGTTGGTGGGTCATCGTTCCCGCTTCAGTGCAGGAACTCTCTCTCAACTCTGTCCATCTCTCGACGAGGACTAAAATCCTCGATCACCATTCTCTTCAACTCGACCACTTCATTTTCCCATAGCTCTGCTACCCTCGGCCTGGACAATATTGTCCCACCAGCACAATGCCGTCCCGTAAACGAGTGGGTAGCAAACTTACCTTCTTATCCTCCTGGCAGTCACTGATATCAAGGACCGCCTCCATCTCTCTCACCCATTGGTGAGCATCAGCAGCCGTACCGACCATCGAAAGTCGGAGGCTTGCATCTCATAAATTCCCGTAATCAAAACCCCGGGCTATCCCCGTACCTGTTCCTCCTCTTCTTCCTCTTCGTCATCAGACAATACCGTTTCTGCCCCTGTTGTTGCTGTCTACCGGAGGACTGTCTCCTCCCTCGTCGATCCTCCTCTCGTACTGCCTTTATCGCTACTTTCGGTCATTACAGTCGGTAAGATCGTATTGCATACCTGGTGCACTCCTCAATCACTGCCTCTTTTACCGAGGCTCTCAACTTGGCGCTTTTCGTCCGTCTCTTTGGTGAGGAATCTCGTTCTCCTCACGAACTACTTTCTCTTCCTAGATCTTCCTCGCGTGATACGCGGCTCATCACCACGTCCACCATCACGGGAAGCATCAGATGATCTATCACCGACCATCTTCTATCCACTGAAAGATTAAAACACAACACGGTCATTCAAGGAAATAGCTCAGTTTATGTTAAAGTACAGTAAGTCCCTATTACAGTGGCCAGTTGTGATTAGCCACTTACTCTACTCTTCGTACCCCGAGCATCACCTATCCTGACTACATTAGTATCTCAGTCTAACAGTACACATAACTCACATCACATGCACAAATAATAACCAGGTAATCTTTAAGAAAAATACTGATGGCACGCGACTACTCAGATGGCATTCTCATTCTCCCTGTCCCATTCTCAGTTTAAGTTTAGGTTTATTATAAAAATTTACCCATTTTACTTAAACTTTTGCTCTGATACCAACTTGTAAGGCCCCGCTCACCGGGCACCTTACTGTTGGTTCTTCATCGCACATAACTTACATAATGTATAGTCATAAAATCAACGCAGCGGAAATAATAAATTATATACATTCTCATTCATTCATAAGTCATACATCATTGACTCGATTACAAAATGCAGCTTTCTCTACTTTGTCTCTCTCATAGGATCATACAGGACCTTAGAGGAGATATGAAGTTCAACAAACATAAAAAATATATTTTATATTAAAGAATATTCCTTAGGTAATTCCGTACATCGGAACCCTGACGGAATACTCTTGACACTCATCAGCAACATATTCGTTGCATGGCTACGCGCACGCTTCCAATGCGTGGCGAAACTTATCAAAATCTAAAGGAGGTTTCTTGAGTGATCTCGTTATTCAGATCCTCAAGAAATCTCATAATGACATGCAACGTGATGTGTTGCGAATATTATGGACCCGCAAACCATGACGTTGCAGCATATCAACTGGAGAATGCCATCCCAAAAGAGCTGAGTAGTCGCCTCGTGCCATCCTCAGCAACACTACCTGCGAACTGGAAACACACATAAAAGTCAGCGTTGCTGATGAGTTCTAGTATTAATAAAACATACTTTCATTCTTATAAAGCTACTTACATACATGTGTTCACACATCATACGTACACGTAGATAATTATTAATAATCTCATCTTCATTACTTACTTTCATTCGTGTACACTTCATCATTCTCGTTACTTTCATACATACATACTTTCATACTTTCGTAGTACTTTACTTTCATTCATACATTCATACTTAAGTCGAACATTCATTACATTCATTCATACTTTCATTACTTTCGTTCGAACGTTCATTACATTCGGTGACATGTACAATACCCCACTTTCATCATACATACTACTGGTGCTGGACCTGTGGTGGTTAGCCACGAACGTTGTGCCAAAGCGATCTAGTCACCTGGGTAGATACATGCACCACTTATCTTCTCACTTCACTACTACATACGTTAGCCGAGTCTGTTGCAGCGCGCGACTGCTCACCTCAGTGACAATCTTATGATTGCCTGCTAACGAGTCTCTTGCAACACGAAGTTGCTCACCTCATTATCAATCTCAATGATTGACCCGATGTACATCCTTCGGGGTAGCTAACCCGTACACCGTTGAGCTAACACCTGCCAGGGGTGTGCACCTCCTTCATTTGCTTGCAAGACTTTCTTACTTTCTTTCATTAATGCATGCATTCATTCATCATGTTCCTTCTTAATTATCTTTCATTAGTTTTAATACATTCGTTTCTTCGTTCATTCATTCACGTAAAGTTATTAAAGATAAGACACATATACATAAGGAACATACATACTTACATATCATCAGTTTCACATCTATCATGGCAACATCATACTCACATACATACATCATACATACACTTCTAACATTCACTCACATCCGCCCTGTCCGGGCGACTGAACTACCACCAGTCGCATGTCCTCATGCGACTGGGTCATGCGATTGGGCTACTCATGCGAATGGGTACTCAACGTGCGATTGAACTTCCTTTCGTACGACTAGACACTCTGCGACTGGGTTATATGCGACTAACTCTTAACCGTGCGATTGAACTACTCTGCGATTGAGCTTATGCACCGAAAACCTCTGTCGCATCACCTATCGTGCGATTGAGACTCAACGGGGTCTGAGTTCTAATCGGGCGATTGGACACTCAACTATTACTCTTTTTCGGCCGAATGGCCCTTCAGTCGCCATAACCCTAACTGGGCAGCGACTGGAGTCTTCATGACAAAGCAGTCCGAAACCCCGTCCCCACAGTCACCATAAACCCATTTTCAGCCCATTCAACACTCCCAAGCCTTAGGGATTCCTAATAGGACCTCATACAAGCATATACTAGTCCTAATTCATACCATAAACACATTACTCAAGATTTACCCAAAGGGTAAAAACTTTCACTATTTCAAAACTAGGGTTTTAATGTGTTTCCAGCCCCAAAATCGTTAGAAAACATGTAAATGGGGGTCCTAGAACTCACATTGTCGGTAGGAGTTGATGAGCTTCGAATTAGCTTGCTTCTCGACAATCGGGCAGCACCTTCCCCTCTTTCTTTCTCTTCTCGGTCTCTTTCTGCTCTCTTCCCGACTGAAAAGGGAGGAGAGTGGAGCTGCTCCCTTTTATACCCACTTCTCAGTCGCATCTGGTCCAAGGGCGACTGGACATTCAGTCGATGAACACTATGCGATTGGACCCCAATCGCACATGTTCCATGCGGCTCATACTCCATCGGGCGGTTGAACTCCAATCGTGCGGTTGAGCTTCAATCGGCCGAATAGCCATGCGGTGACCTCCAGTCGCATAAATCACAGGCGACTGAGGCTCAGTCGCATAGCCTACAAAAAGTCAGACTTCCGGGTGTTA